>JBCFYV010011153.1:40000-80077 GCA_039000515.1 Timema cristinae
GCGACGAGAAAGACGCAAACAAGAGAAAATGTTGCGCCCAGATGTGGTGATTGTCAAAGCTAAGGAGGGAAAATCCTATGCTGACATCGTGAAGTCCCTGAAGAGTGACCCTAAACTACAGGACCTCAAGGAAAACGTTAGCAAGATGCGGAGAGATGCTGCGGGGAATCTCCTGCTGGTCTTGAACCGCAAAGCTAAACAAGGAACTGGAGATATTCGTCAGGTGATCCAGGAGCAACTGGTGAACTCAGCTGAGGTCACTAGCAGGACAGACATGAAGTCCATTGAAATAAAGGACCTCGACGAATTCACGACGAGAGACGAGATATGTGATGCTATCCGTCAACAAGTAGAGGGGACTGACGTCAAACCCGATGCTATAAAATCCCTTCGACAGGCGTATGGGGGAACGCAGATCGCGCTACTTGTCCTTACTGCTAACCATGCGAAACTCGTCTTACAAAAGGACAAACTGAAGATAGGATGGGTTGTTTGCAGAGTAAGAGAGAGAGTCTCTCCCCTGAAATGCTTTAGATGCCTAGAGTTTGGTCACTTGGCCAGGATGTGCAAAGGCCCGGATCGGTCAAAACAGTGCACCAAGTGCGGAGAAACCACACACATTGCCAAGGACTGTGTGAAAGCCGAGATGAAGTGCCTCCTGTGCAGTGAGAATTTGGACAGGAATCATCGAACAGGAAGTAGTGCGTGCCCTGCTTACAGGGAAGCAATGGCGTTACTGCACAAGAGAAGACGATGAGGTTCCTTCAGTTAAACCTGAATCATTGTGAAGCAGCACAGGACCTCTTCTGGCAGTCTGCAAGTGAATTGAGCATTGACTTGGCGATCCTCTGTGAACAGTACCGGAACTTAGACAACTTGTCGTCCTGGATACCGGACCGTACTGGAAAAGCCGCTATCTGGATACGCAGGGGTTTGTTCATCGAAGAAAGACAAACAATAAAAAAAGATGGATTCGTCTGGGCAAAGGTGGGAGGCATATACGTTTGCAGCGTCTACGCTCCACCTAGCATCTCCCTGGAAGGATTCCAGCACATGCTGGATGAAATCGCTGACGAACTACGAGGCAGAAGACCTGTTATTATAGCTGGTGATTTTAATGCCTGGGCTACAGCCTGGGGCAGTATAATGACCGACAGACGTGGCGAGAGCCTTCTGGATGCACTCTCTCTGATGGATATGGTGATACTGAATATCGGTATCACTCCTACCTTCGAGAGGAACGGCAACAGCTCCATCATTGACGTGACTTTCGTGAGCGAAAACCTGGCTTCCCGCATGGTGACATGGAAAGTCAGTGATCACCTTACACAGAGTGACCACCAGGCGATCATATTCGAGATGATAACCACCCAGAGACCAGTAAACCCGGGTAGGGAGAGGACAAGAGGCTGGAACGGGCGCTCCTTTGATCGAGGAACCTTCATCGCTTTGATGGAGGACAGTGACATTGAGCTGAGGGATACGCTTGATCAGGTAGTCGCGCAGTTAATGACGCTTGTCACCGACGCTTGCGACGCTGCTATGACGAGGCGTTCCTGTAATCACCGACACAAACCAGCGTTCTGGTGGAACGAGGAGATAGCTGAACTCCGTAGAAGATGTCTCCGGGCTAGGAGAAACGCCCAGCGTGCAAGGGGTCGTTTGACCTTCTCTGCTCTTAGAAACCAGTATGCCGAAGCCAGGAGAACCTTGGGCAAAGCCATCAAGGCAAGCAAACGATGGTGCTGGAAGGAGATGTGTAAGGAGGTCGACCAGGATCCCTGGGGCAGACCCTACAGGACGGTTATGGCTAAGATGAGAAAACAGGATTCGGCTTCACCTACTTGTCCGGAGTTCTTGGATAAGATAGTGAACACCCTCTTCCCACGACAATCAGATGATGTAGTGCTCATTGAAAACCGATCAGATGACCTGGAAGAAGTGCCACCAATCACTTGTGAAGAACTACTGAAAGCAGCTCGCAAAATAGGAGACAACAAGGCTCCGGGCCCAGACGGAATTCCGAATGTAGCTCTGAAAACCGCAATCAAGACGAGACCAGACTTATTTATCCGAGTCTACAAGGCGTGTCTGAGAGAGGGGCGTTTCCCTGACTGCTGGAAAAATCAACACCTTGTTCTCCTTCCGAAAGGGGCCAAACCACCAGACGAACCATCATCATATCGTCCAATCTGCCTCCTGGACACATCTGGCAAATTGCTGGAGAGGATCATTGCTGACAGAATAGAGGTATTCAGTGAGGGGCCACAGGGCCTCTCTGAAAACCAACTAGGATTCCGTAAAGGCAGGTGTACGATTGATGCGATAGATAAAGTTGTAACCATTGCCAGGGACGCAATAGCAGGCAGAAGCTGGTCGAAAGGCACGAAGAAATATTGCGCCATCGTGACCCTCGATGTGAAAAATGCGTTCAACTCTGCTAAATGGAGCTGCATCATGGAAGCGCTTCGGAAGATGGAGGTACCTGCCTATCTTCGGAGAATGATCGCTAGCTACTTCTCAGATAGAGTCCTGACCTACGACTCCGAGACGGGTCAACGAATGTACCGGGTAACCGGAGGAGTGCCGCAGGGAGCAGTTCTTGGTCCTCCGCTGTGGAACATCATGTACGATGCGGTGCTGAGGCTTCCATTGCCAGACGGAGCTACGTTAGTGGGATTTGCCGATGACATCGCTATAGTTGCTGTTGGAAAGTTCCTCGACGAGGTTACGTACATAGCGAACAGAGCTATCGCCAACATCCGTCAGTGGCTTTCTTCTGTTGGCCTGCAACTAGCAGATCACAAGACGGAGGCAGTACTAGTGACAGGAAGGAAAATCAGAGAATCCATCACCCTGAGTGTAGGAGACAATGTCATCATATCTCAACCTTCACTGAGGTACCTGGGCGTGCAAATAGATGCCAAGTTACGCTTTAACGACCATCTTCGGAACGTCAGCCAAAAAGCAGCAAAGGTGGCAAATGCGCTTTCAAGCATCATGCCCAACACGGGAGGCCCAAAGCCGAGCCGCAGACGTCTGATTTCTACGGTCACAAGCTCCATTATGCTGTACGCAGCACCAGTCTGGTCACCGGCAATGAAAGTGGCGGTGCATGCCCACATGTTGAACAAGGTACATAGGAGAATGGCACTGCGTGTTGCATGTGCCTACCGCACAGTCTCTGGCGATGCTGCTTGCGTGATAGCAGATATGACGCCTATCGACCTCTTGGCAGACGAGAGAAATAGGATTTACCGCCAGACCCGGACTCCTTCCGAGCTCGCGAAAACAACCATCGTGAGGGACGAAAAGAAGAAAACCATGGAAATGTGGCAAAGACGCTGGACTCATCGATGAATGGTAGATGGACCCACCGTCTTATTCCAGTAGTGTCACTCTGAGTACGAGAAAACACGGTGAGACGGACTTTTACCTCACCAGCTCCTGACAGCCACGGATGCTTCAGGTCATATCTGGAGAGATTCGACTAGATGATTCACCATCCTGTCCAAACTGCACAGAGTTGGAAGAGACTGTGGAGCACGTATTTTTTGGGTGTCCCCGCTTCGCTGTTGAGAAGGAGGAGCTGGATAGGCGACTCCAGACGAGATCAACTCCAGAAAGCATCGTCAGTTTGATGCTGCTCAACGAGGTAACTGGAAGGCTGTAGCAGACATGGCTTCGCGCGTTGTGAAGAACCTCAGGGTAGAGGAAAGAGAAAGGAGTAGACCACCTAATAATGGAACCGACGGAGTAGGCAGTTAGCCATCCAGCCTCACGCGAAGTAATGCCTGACGGCCGTTCCGCGTGGGGTGTATTGGAGAACACTCTTGAGGTGGGGTACAGGGCTGTACCCCGGGGGTTTTAGTGGGTAGGGTTCTACACTTTGTAGTTCGGTACGTCGGGAATATGGAATATTCTTGCCGTACACCTAGAGTCACCTTCTCTAGTGGAGTCCCACAGCCTTTCAGATGGATCTTAAGGCTCCGTAAAAAGGATTTCCCTCCTCAATAAAAAAAAAAAAAAAAAAAAAAAAAAAAAAAAAAAAAAAAAAAAAAAACATACATACATACATACATACATACATACATACATACATACATACATACATACATACATACATACATACATACATACATACATACATACATACATACATACATACATACATACATACATACATACATACATACATACACATACACTGAGTCAGACTGTTTTATATCTTAATATTATTTTGCATTAAAAATTTTACTGGATGGGGCGATTTTCTATTAAAATATTATTTACACTGTTATTTTCTCTAAAAGTGCGCCGTCTTCACCGTATATATTTAAAAGAAAAAAATCACACAAGTGTTTAAATATGTAAATTTGCCTGCGAATGCCTGGGAAACCACCAATAAGTTTGATAGCACGATGTAAATACTAGAATTTGAAAGAAAAAAAAACTTACCAGTAAGTTTAAAAAACCTTTTGAATTAGAATGCCTAAGACACAACACAACAATTAATTTTGTCCATCTGAAAATTAAATTTTTATTTAATGTGTGGTGAGTGTCTAGTACAGTGTTGTCAAAATAGTTTGGGATTCTTTTATAGTTAATATTATTTAGTTTCACTCTTGTTTTACAGAATTATAACTTAATTATTTCTTGAAGTGCATGCTATTTTATAATATATTTTTTTACAAATATATACCAGTTTTGGTGGCCGCATGGCCTATGGCGTCACACTCACACATTACTAGATTGTTGATGATGGGGAAATCGGAGTTTGAATCCAGGACAGCTCTATCGAGGGTGTTTTTACTAATTAGTTGTCCACTCGCTCTCCATGCAAATTCATGTACACTTATTCTCAATTCAATCTACATCATCCCTAACGCATGTTAGTACATAAGCGTGTAGCTGGAACAACAGGACGTGTTTTTTTTATTTCACATCTTATTTTGGTTTTCCCTTTAAATTATTTTAAACCCTCTTGGTCAGGATCATTGCAACTGGGGCTTAACTCAGGGCGGCCGGACTTTTTGTCTTGTGAGTCACCATTTACGGTGCGTGACACTCTACCCCAAAACATCTACTTTAATCTTAACAATCAAATAGCCAAAGCTATTATAATTGTTTAGCGAGGATTTACGCTCATCTAGATATCATATTTTGAAAATTGAAAAATGATAAATGGACACGGGAATCGAACCCAGGACCTTTGGCTTAGTACACCAATGCTCTAAATACTGAGCTATCCAGGAATCATCCCGTGTCCAGGGTCATTCTTCATTTTTCAATTTTTAGAATATGATATATAGATGATAGTAAATCTTCACTAAACAAATATAATAGCTTTGGCTATTTGATTGTTAAAATGCGATCCCTTACCATTATAATAATTTTACAAATGGCCGCAATAAGCCAACTACCGAGTCAAAGGTACGTTAGCTGATAGCTCGTGATCTTAATAAAATCATACATCTGTAGCCGACGATTTCCGCACGTCCATCATAGACTCTGCCTTAAAATATGAGTGAATAATAACCGTGGGCACGGGACAATTCCTGGATACCTCAGGGGTTAGAACAATGGCGTACTAAGCCAAAGGTCCCAGGTTCGATTCCCGTGTCCAGGTGTCAATTTTCAGAATATACTTTAATCATAGCTTACTCCCACTAAATTGAGAAAAATACAATAACAATTTATAATATAAAAACTCTTGGTATTTGTTTGACTATTGAGCAGAGATGTGAGAAAGTAAAATTTCCCTATATTTTTTCTGGAAAAATTCTAATTATTATTTCTGTAAAATAATTTCAACTGATTAAATGGAACTAATGTAATCGATATATAGATATGCCAAATGTCAACGTTTATATTTAAGATTAATTTCTCCTGAGGGCGTTAACACCAGAAACATCATCAAACTAGCTTCGGCAGCCACACAGTCTGCCGCGCGACTCTCGCAAAAGACTAGATTGCCGATGACAGGGGGATCGGTGTTCGACACGAGTCGGTTGCACAGAGAGTGGTTTTTACTCAGTTTTCCCCTTTTGCGGGTGAAATTCCTCTAAATCTAACCTTCCCCAGCCCTCATACAATAGCTTAATTAGTACATAGGCGTGCAAACCGAACGGGTAGTAAGAAACGGTGCTAAGAAAAGTAGTAGGAAACAAATGAATGCGAGCCTTTGTCAAACCGCTATGTTCATAAATCATACTTCAATTGATTATCATCAATAAGTTAAATGAAATAATTTTAAGGTTGGCCAGAGATTTGTTCCCCCCCCTCCTCCCCCCATCCTCCATGGTTCATATCTACCCCTCCCCTGGCCTATTTTTATAACCCACTCGTCTTTTGACACATCATCTTTTGAAGTATAATAGGCTGAGTCATGTAAGAAGGCTATGCGCCGTATCTATTTTCTTTAGGTAATATAAAAAATAAAAATGTAATTATAAAACAAAACCCTATATATAAAACAGTTCCATATGGGCGAACTAATTTGCCGGTGTACAGAACACATAAACCAGAAATTATTTTATTTTATTTTCAAAATTTTAATACTACATCAATGTATAACAATATTTAATTTTTTTACTACCTGTTCAGGTTATAAGTATATATGATAATTTCTCTAAAGGGGCTGGGTTGAGAAAGGAAATATTTTAGAAGTAATCCATTCGCATTTACGTGGAAGGAGAGTGGAAAACCAATTAGGAAAAAATACTCTCAATAAAAACGACCGGGATTTGAATCCCTTTCTCCGTGTCATCATCCGTTAAGTCTAAAATGTTAGTGACGCCTTATACTGTTCGGCCATCAAAGCAAGTATTCTTTATTGATAATAGTAGTGTTAGTAAAACAACATTATTATTAGCACCGCGTCTTACTACCCATTCGGGTTATACGTACTTAAGCTAATGTGTAATGTTAGGGTGATTGTGATATGAAATGAAGGACCTACAGTTTAACGTAGAATCCGAACCACGGTGGAAGCCTGGCATTCCCCACATTCACAAGATGTCGTGTCAGAGGTGAAGGAAGGGTTTGGAAATCAGATAAATCTGTGCCGTGACCGGGGATTGAACCCCGGCCGCCAGCACAGAAGTCTGACACCTTACCCCTAGACCACCAGGTCACCGTAAAACAACAAAATACTAGAAGTAATTTAATTACAACTGGTATTTTATAAGAAATATAATATAAAAAACTATTTCATTTCTTAGTGAGGACCTTACATCGCTTTGAGATGGACACGTTCAACATTGTTTGGTATGGTTTTCGAAGAAGAAAGAAGAGTCAACCTCAAGAAGATGAAGATACATCTTCGTATGCCACTCGTGCCGTGGTCTGGCCAGCCCTGGCTTAGACGTACTAGTTTACTCTTAAACTTGAGCTTAGTCTTGTTCTCAACCCACTTATATTAATAGATTTTGGAGAGGGTAAATTCCAAACTAGCAGTCAGCTTTTATTGGTAATCACAGAGGGAGGAAAGTAGGGGTTGTTTAATGAGAGTAGTGATAGCAAATAGTTGAGTTACCAGTCTGTTGTGTTATTTCTAAGAAGAATTTGTTATTAAAGTGTGTAGCTACTAACATCACAATAAGTTTGTTACATTCATTTGAAGAACTACCAAGTAGACGAATACTAATTATCAAAGGTATGTAGCGTATTATTTACTTGCAGCTATAACAGTCCTGTTAAGCAATACAGTTCAATAATGAAGTATTTCTCATGTGTGGGCATGTGAACACTGGTGGCCCACGCTGGCTTATAAAATGGTGTGAAATCTGCCGTAAAGTATAATGGTAATGATGATGATGATGATAGTATTAATAATAATGAATTAAATAATGTTAGTACAAATTAAACAAAAATTATAGATGTAAAAGATTAAATATGAAATATCCATTCTATGCCCTAGGCTTTATTTCTTTCCTCAGCAGGCAAAATTCGCATAGAAAAGGAATACTGTATAAATCTTAAATCTACAAATCTGTATAGTTATTTATAAAATTATGAGGTTTAAAATGTTAAAAATAATTATAAAATTTTACAATTTATAATGTTATTATATAATATTTTTAGTCAACATTAAATTTTAAAAATTAATTTTTGCTTTTAATTAACAGTATTACAATAGAATTTTTAATAAAATCCCTGAATACGTTTTAAATAACACTTCTCCCCCTAATCCCAGGGCCACGGGTTGACCCCCAGTGTGCATAACTTCCATTTGGCGGTCCTCCATCAACAAAACTTTGAGAAACACTTGTCAAATTATATTGTTTGCATATTTGCTTTTTTTTTTTTACATAATATGCAATTTTCGTCTTGTACATAAAAATAGTTTTGAGGTTTCATATTTATTGCCGGATTGAGGGGGCTTGGAGTCACGGGGTCATGGCCCCAGACCCCGAATTTGAAGGTACCCTCTTTGATACTATGCAGATTTTTTCTATCACTACAATTATTTTATTTTAAGGGGATGGATCACCATGAGAGAGATGAGCGCGGCCGGTTTCTAAGACGATTTCTCTGTACCCGATTACTAAAAAAACTCTATACACATTTGAATCAGATTTTTACTACTGTAAAGATCAATTCACTTACATGGTTTATGTTTTATTCATATCTACCCAGTCAATTCCAATTTAAGTTTGAAAAAATAATTTAAAGAACAGTGCATAGAACAAATTGGGCTTGTCAGTGAAATGTGGGAAGACTTAGACTAAAATCAGTTTTGTGAATACGATGTGTTTTGCAATGGAAGCCGTTTTGTAAAAAGAGATCGAATAAAATAAAATAAAAAACGACTTTATCTCTCAAACAGAGGAAAGAAAAATAAATGTTCTCCTCGTGTGAATTGGATTAAAGAAAAATGTGTTATGAATTTATAGTCGTTTCTGCATGGAAAATACAATTTTAATACTGTAATTTAGAATTCATCCATTAATTTCAAATCATGTGCGTAGAATACCTAATTAATATAATTACGGGACTCGCTTTGGTAACCGCATGATCTAAGGCACTACTCTTGCAATAAACTGGACTTCCGAAGACGGGGATTGGGGTTCGATCCCAATTGGGTGCTATGGGGCTATTATTCCTAAACTGTTTTCCACTCACTCTCCACGCAAATGTGAGTGTATCTCATCAAAGAGCAACCTTACTCTTCTGTAACACATTAGCTTAATTAGTACATCGGTGTATAACCCGCACGAGTTTCATGGTTCACTTGGGTGTACCAATCAAACAAATTGGCCCTACCTTTGGTAATCTGATCTGTAAACATTGCTATTGATAATACAGGGCTATCTAAATCATTATGGACTATTGGCAATTTTAACAAATAATACACTTGTCACAATAAATAAACGTCTTGAAACTATTTTTCTATCAATTGTAACGGTAGATAATGAAAGGGGAGTTGGGGCACTATTGAACAGGCCTTGACCACCATCCTTTTGAAGTTAATAAAATGAACACAGTTCCATATTTCATTTTGACAATTATTATTTTGCACAATAAATTAATCATACATATCATTCTTACCTACTCGTACCCCTTGGGTGCTATAGCATGCCAAGTCAAATAAATGGAAATAACGTAATATTTAGAGAGGAAGGAGAGGGGGTAACACAAATGCTAAGATGAGGATGTTACTCAACACATATAAGAATGTGCATCGTAAAGATTATATCCATGTCATTTTTTGTTCTTGTGATATTAGAAATACTTCTCGTCTTATTACCTTCAATATTATCCGTAAATTTACAATAATGAAGTAGGGTGGATATTAGATACGGTAATTTAGAGAAAGTGTTCCTAGATTTGCGTGGAGGGAATGAGCAATAACGAGGAAAAATCAACCGCAATTTGTAGCACGGGTCCCTGATAAATAAAAGATAAAAACATAATTTTAAGTGTGTTCATTGAAGAAGTTTTGATGAAGGACTTTGAATGTATAAAGCTGTAGAATGCATGTATTATTATATACTATCTGTAGCAAAAATTATAAAATAGCTAGTAGTGTGTAGATATTATGAACACCCCTGACCCAAAAGTTATTGATAAGGGACACCTAGATTATAAAATTATCATGCTTCAATGTAAAACTTGTGAGTAAGCCTATCACTTTTGGTCAAAATTAATAAATAGATATGTTTCATATAATTGCGTGAAAAACCTTTTCTTGCAGTATATTTCTATTGTAATTTTAAATACTTATTTTAGGAGTAAGTGTTAATAATTTTTGCAGTAGAGGCAATAGAGGTTACCTATTTATTCCATACAAATTATCCATTTTTAAAAATGAAATGTTACTTTTTGCAGAAATATGCTATCTTCAAATTTTAATATACGTATATTTAAATATATAAAATATGTATTTTATAATATTATATTTTTATTTAAATTATATATACACAAATATAATATTATATAGTCTGGTCAAAATATTTCCATTCAGTAGGAAAATGCTCAGATTCAAATTTTTGTCAAATAAACAGATAATTTTGAATATATTTTGTTTTTCAACAATGACGCTAAAGGATTTTGGGATCAAGAAGGTTATATTCATAGGAAGTGTAACCGCATTTGTGGGGAGGAAGCGGGGAAAACCAGTTTGAAAAACCAACCTCAGTACAGCCGACCGAGATTCAAACCTCGATCTCCCCGTCATATGTAGTCTAGTTTACTGCAAGAGTAGTGCGTTAGACCACGTGTTCACCAAAGCGGGGGTTATACATATTAAAATATGTTTTAACGGATAAAGCTATATTTGATAATCGAATATAATTAATAAAAATAGGTTAAAAGAGTTTGAAATTCTTGATAGTTACAAGTTCAGTGGTGTAACTATAGGGTGGTAACAAAATGCCGCAGGCTCCCGCCCAAAATTAATTTAGTAAGAGATGATAGCGTTGTTTTTTAAGTCTATTTCTGTTTGTTAAAGATCTAGTATTTTGATCAAAAATTACTCAATAGTCACTTTATTGCGCATAATTTATGCTGTACAAAAAATGTATGTACATATTTTTCTGTTAAATCAATAAAAACAACTGAAAGTTCATTTTTGAAACTTCACTAAAATTTATTTAAGAAACACAAGAATCAAGAAAGGCTGCAGGGATTATATGTTTTCTGTTGAGCTACTGCCCGTAGCTTGTCCTTGTAGGAAATGTAGACAATTTCACTGAGATCAATGTTTGTTTAGCTTCTATAAGTGTTAATATTAATAATTGACTATAGATTTGCTTATAATATTGATTAAAATGGTTTTATTTAATTCAGATTAAGTCTTTTACATTATATTGAAACTTTTCAGCAACAATTTTATCAAATGTGATGGCTGTATAGTAATGGAGTTAGAGTGGTCCTTCCACATTGGGGTTACACTCATATCTTTCCAAGCAAATGCGGGTGCACTTCCTCTAAATTCAACCCACCTACTATATATTATTAAGTATTATAAAAGAATTCCAATAATAAATGTCAAAATGTTTTTTATAATCTACAATTGTACATAAGATTTGGGGAGGGTGGGGTTTATATTTCTTGGGGTGACCCACCATGGGTCCATTACTGCATAGATACATCTTTGTACATGTTACAAGCTAATATTGGTAAGGCTAGTTTTACAATAGGAGTTTTTAGTGCATCTCTAAGATTATATTAAATAATAATGATAACATTAATAATTAGTATCTAGCTTATGTAATACAAGAATGAAAATTAAAAAACACAATTTCTTATTTATATTGTATACATATATCTCTAACAATTTTCAAGGGGGGGGGGGCATACCTCTGAATCCCATTTTTACATGTCCATGAAAGAAAGGTTTAAAAAATAAAAATACTTTTATTTCAATTGATAAGATATGTCTACTACCATTATTATGATTATTATTATTACTGTTATTATCATTTGGAATTTTATATTTTCCATCAAAATTGACGTATGCATCTTTTAAAGAAAATTAAGTAACCATTGTGACTCTCAGAAACTGTCCCCACTCCTAATATAGCCTATACTACTCGTTGATAATGTAGCTTTATATTGGTGAAAGAATTTTTAAAATCGGTCCAGTAGTTTTTGAGTTTATCCATTACAAACAAAAAAACAAAAATTCAAATCTTTCCTCTTTATAATATTAGTATAGATGTATAGATAAGGAATCACGTCCCGTTGGGGCCGAGTCCAATAACCTAGTATACAATAGCTTAATGGTTTCAAATTTAAGAGAGTTTATAAACGTGTGAGCGATTTTATTACGTCCCCTTAAAGAAGATCACGCCCCAAACCGGTGCAAGACAATACTTATATAATGGTATAAAAAACACAATATTTAAATCTGGGGGTACCGGGGGGAGGGAGCTACGCTTAACTTGGCCTTCATAACCTCTACAATGTTCAACATTTTTTTATTGCTAAACTATCGAGGTGCAAAAAGCCATATTGGGTGCAAAACAAACTTTTTATATTTGCTTTAAAAATATTTTTTAATCTGGGTGGGTTTACACTTAAGCTGCCCCCCCCCCCTCCCTCAACAAAATTGGGTGTACCATCTGTGGGGTTGGAATGCAAAACTCAATACTTGGGTGTAAGGGTACGGCCAGACTGAGCGAGCGAGCGAGCGAGCGACTAAAATATAAAATAGAACACATTGGTTGTAATGGGAGGTGGCCAGACTGGAGCATCACAATACAGGTGCTATGCAATATTATTGTGTGTTGGTTCATTGAGTGCTGGGGAAACTTCTCATTTTGACATGATATTTGACTTTTTTCTATCAGTGATAGGTTTAACACACTTGCTATTAATGGCCCGGTGACCTGGCGGTCTAGGGGTAAGGTGTCACACTTCTGTGCTGGCGGCCGGGGTTCAATCCTCGGTCCCGGCACAGATTTATCTGATTACCAAACCCTTCCTTCACCTCTGGCAAGACATTTTGTGAATGTGGGGAAAGCCAGGCCTCCACCGTGGTTCGGATTCCACGTTAAACTGTAGGTCCTTCAGTTCATCTCACAATCACCCTACACATTAGCGTAAGTGCGTATAACCCGAACGGGTAGTAAGACACGGTGCTAATAATAATAATAATAATAATAATAATAATGGCCTAATTTAATTGGTAAGACCATAAATAATATAATGTATATATGTAAACCCGATATGTTAAAATACTTCAATATTATAATCAAAGTAGGCCTTTACAAATAAGAATCACCATTAGTTTGGAGAGAGTATGAAAAAACCACAACAATAAATAAGTTTTAAAAATCACCTTCAGTTCACTGAGCCAAGATTCGAACCTTTGCCTCCTAGTCAAAAGCTATCGAGTGCAACACACCATTCCACCACTGGTGCGGCTAATCTGATTTTAAAACACTTCAGTACAGTACCATACACATTTCTCAATTTATTAATTGGATGCACTCCTACTTTTTTCTTTTTTATAAATACACAATATTTTCTGTAAGAATTTTCGAGGAACAGAGATGTACCAAGTGTCTTTGACAGAGACATCTTCTCTAACTATGGGGGGGGGGGGGGGGCGGGAGGGGGAGGTGACCTAGTGGTCTAGGGGTAAGGTGTCAGACTTCTGTGCTGCCGGCCGGGGTTCAATCCTTGGTCCCGGCACAGATTTATCTGATTTCCAAACCCTTCCTTCACCTCTGACAAGACATCTTGTGAATGTGGGGAATGCCAGGCCGCCACCGTGGTTCGGATTCCACGTTAAACTGTAGGTCCTCCATTTCATCTCACAATAAGCCTACCATTACACATTAGCGTAAGTGCGTATAACCCTAACGGGTAGCAAGACGCGGTTCTAATAATAATCTAACTAGGGTCCGCTAATTACGCGCTCGCTCGCCAGTTTGGCCACCCAGTCGCTTGCGCGCTCGCTCGCACGCTTGTCAGTCTGGCCGAACCCTAAGACGGTGCATAACGGTGACATTTTTACATTTCAAATTTGAGGGGGTCGGGAGACCAACTTAAGGGACCTCATTCGACTCTTACTTTACAGTACAGGTCTTATAGAGAGCACGCAGTTGCCAGATATCACCCGCTTAAAACAGATCGACAATATTCGAAACTTATCAAATTATACAAAGTTTATACACTTTATGGCAAACTATTTGAAGTTTGGTTTGTCCAGAATTGTCAATGTGCATAAATTGTTCTTTCGGAACATTGTGTGGCTTTAGTTTCCATGAGTACTTTAGTGACATTTATTGTCTTTGTAGAATATTAAAAACGTTTACCATTATTAGACGTAATTTTCTTCTCAATATAGCTGTATATTTATGTTATTAAATTTTCTTGTTTCCATTTACATAATTAATAGTTAAAAAAACACTGATCACTATGAATAAATAATAAATAATAATTAATGAATTATTATTATTATTATTAGCACCGCGTCTTACTACCCGTTCGGGTTATACGCACTTACGCTAATGTGTAATGGTAGGGTGATTGTGAGATGAAATGGAGGACCTATAGTTTAACGTGGAATCCGAACCACGGTGGTGGCCTGGCATAATAATTAATGAAATTAATATCACGTGTAAAATAAATTATAAATAAAAATATTAGTGCATAGATAAGGAAAAAATGTAATACAACTATGATTAAATGTTTGATAACAATGACGAGAAAACAACAAAATACTATTAACACTCTGTAGGCCCATGCCAAAATAATGACCGAAACACAACGCTAACAGCTAAGGGATGGTAGAGATACGTAGGGTAAGTTTAAAACAGCTGTGCTTGGCCTTTCTCCAAGAGTACATTAGTTCCCATTCCCGACTTTTATCAGTAGTATTCATAGCTGCTAAGCTCAGCGGAGTTATACTCTTATTTACGTTTACACGCAGTGCTAAGCCTGACGTCTGTGTCTTGTCTTTCAGAACTTGACACAGATTTAGAATCCTTTTATGTACGGCGTTCGTGTCGTCGTACGCCCGACGGCATGAAAACGCCGCCTTCTAAAATATGTCGCGGCGTTCTGAAAGCTGTCGCCGCGTTCTAATTTAAAACCTTCTTTAGCCGAGAAGCCCAGTGATGGCAGTCGCAAACGAATATAAAATTATGTATATTTTTCAACCTCTGAATCCAGAATCCCAAAAAATCATTGATATCACATTAATCTTTATATTATGCTACATTTTTATTTTATGCATAGTTATGTAATCATAAATTACTAATTTTCACTTTGTCTTTTGCATCCATTCCTTGATAGTCTGGATAGAATATTTTGCACACCTCTTTCCACTGTACTCGTTTATACTCTCTAGTTTTATAATTTTCACGCGAAATATCTCAATATACTTGATCTGATTCTTATTTCGTCTATAAACAGTTCCATATCAATTTTCCATTCCAGACTCAATAAATGATTAACTAAACGAATTTTGAAAACAAAGAGTAAACAACAAAGGGAACAGTGAAAAGACCGCACAAAAAAAAAAGATAAAATTAAGCATAAAATAATGAAATGTATTAAATTAAAGTTTAAATACCAAGACACAAAAAAAAAAAAAAAAAAAAAAGGAATCAACTTTGTAACGTAAAACACACAACAACAATAGACGTGTGTCCAAGTAACCAGTCAAACAATACTGTGTTGAGTGAAGACACTGAATAATTACGAGACAGTGAAACGAGGTTGGCTGCCCTGCTGTTTTTTCAACTGGTGAAATGAAAAGTGATAGTAAGTGTCCATAAGTGCCTGTACTGCAATTTAAAAGTGAAATGCCTATAGGTGTAATTACAAAATAGTTAATTTTTGTATTGTCAATACTCTCCAAACTCACTCAGTTTTGTTTCTGTTCAGTTGAAAGAGGCTGTCCCAGTGAAGAAGATAGGATAAGTTTAAGTATAAAAGTAATAGGTGAGTTGAATATATATAATATTTTCTAAAATATTTTTGTAATATAATAATGAAGTTTCAAGCTGTTGATGATTTTGAGGAACTATCAGAAGAAGAGTTTTACAGGATTATTATCTCTGGAGAATGGGTTTTATCTGATCATATCAATAGATTCAACTGTATTTTATCACAGCATTCCCCCTATTCTATGCAAGATGTTTGTTACACTGGCATGATAGACACAATCCCGGCCCAGGCAAAGTTTATACAAATAATTTATTCAACTCATAATGAAAATTCTGTGGCAGATGGACATTACATCACCCTATTTTATGATAGCGGTGCTATACATATCTTTGACAGTCTGAATAACACGACATTAACAATAGTAGCACAATCCATTATTTCTAATATGTTCCCCTATTACACAGAGCTAATTTTTCACAAAGTCAAACAACAACGTGGACCTGATTGTGGTGTATTTGCAATTGCATTTGTTACATCAATTGCATTTGATCGCAGTCCAGACCATGAGGATTATATCGACACACAAATGAGGACACATTTATCACATATGTTGAGTTCCGGTAAGCTTATTCCTTTTCCAACCCATAATAATTTTGCACCGAGACCTTTTACTGGCCAAGACAAGTTCACGTCAAAGATTATTAGAAACCGGTTTGCAGAAAGATTCTTTCTGATGAACAGCACATTAAAATGAATAGCCCAGTAGATGACGTGTTAGAAAAAGATAATATTTATGTAAGCACAGCAACAAGTTCAGTAATCAACCATACACTCTTAAATAAAAATATTGAAACAGTCATAGAATCGCCAACACACAAAGCTTATGAACTAAACACTTCACAACAAACGCACAGAAACAAAATCAAATTCATTGTTAATTCCTCCCTCCAGAAAAACATATCTGGACCCATAAAGCCTTCCTCTCGCTCTCGTAATGTTAAGTCGATAGGCAACAAAACCACGACGAATATGCCAAATAGCCTCACAACCAAATCAACCACAAATTACTCCAGCACGAAAAATTTGAGGGTCTGTAAGCTAACTAACACAACCAACAAAAATAATTCACCAGAACAAATTACATACAAAGATAATCTAATATCACTCCCCTTAGAGAAAAATACCACCGATAGCTGCTACGATTTGGTCTCAACCCGAGAAGGCATGCCAAATACATCATTGGGTAACTCAACAGCATTAGAGTTAGAATTCAAGAGGACACAAACATCGGGCCGCAGGAAAAAGTTTGGAGTCGTAGATAATAACTTTATAGTCAAAACGTTTCAACGTTGTCACGGAACTTGTACTGACGAAAAGGTGCCGGAGAGTTGGAACAACGATCGTTTTTTTAAAGAATTACGCATTCTACCTACTCAAAATAATAAAAAAAGGGTTAGGGCTGCAATCCAAAAGCATTTCAAAGAAAATCAAAGCCTAATTCCACAAAATATACCCACCATGAAAAGTCAAAGCCAAAGTTTTGATGCCATTTTAGGTTGCAAATCTCATCCTATAAATAATGAGAATGGCTCGCTTGTCTTGAATAATGGGCTAAAAGATCAAATATCAATATCAAATAATCCTTATTCCAAACAGCAATGTACTGAAATAACGCCACATTGTAAATATTCAGAAAATAAAGCACAGAAAACAATGCATAAATGAAAATATTTCTCTTAATATTTGTAACGACCTTCGAAACACAGAAGCTGTCTTTGATATTCATAAATTACCATTAAAAAAACCTGTTGGTTGTCTTCCAGAGATTCCGTTTAGTTCAATTTCAAAACCGATAAAAATAGATATAGACAAGAAAACTTCATCAGATGTTTCTGTTACCCAAGGGACATTTTCAGATACTACATACCTTATTCCAAAAACATCATTGGAAAGTTTTTCTATAGTTAAAAGCTACTCTGTCCCTTCTAGTTTAATTTTTGATAAAGATAGACTTTCATGCCACTTGCTACGCCAGTGTATTCGTGGAGAACTAAAAGATTCTGTGTCTATAGATTGCCCTTTGTGTTTCGGAGAATATAGACAAAGAAAGCATAAAGGTGTTATTTATGTACGATGTGCAGGTAGCCATGATACTTGCACAAAACAAAGGTTCAGGGTAGATATTGAAAAGCAGGCTGAAAATGTAAATATTACCATCTTTACCGCACCGAGAAATGGGAATTATTGCAAAGCCCCTATTACAAAATCAAGTAATAATAGCACGCATACTTCCAACTACCCTAATTATGAAGGTGAATTTACAATTAATTTTAGTAGTCTTAGTGATGCTGAGGAAATGCAAAGACAAAAGATTCGTGATGAGATAGAAAAAGAAATGCGCCTCACGTTAAATAGCTACTGCGTCTTGACATTTAAACATATACGTAAACAAGATAAGGGAAATATTATCGTTTATGCAAAATGCAAACATTCAAAAATTAATAAAGTGTGTAAACAGTTTCGTTTTGATATTGATGTTGATACGTCCCCCTCTGTAGTGCGAGTTCACAGTAATGGCCCGATAACGCAAAATCATGATCCAAATGATAAGATATTTACTCAACTAAGAGGTGAAAAACGCAAAGTTGCTCAAGATAAACTGATGACACAGACCCCCAAATCTTATTTTATAGAAAAAGTTAGAGAAGCTGATGCAACTGCCATTTCAATGGGACACCTTCAAGACATAAAAACACTCTCGGTTTTACAGAAAGCTCGTTCAGAAGCTCTTTCACGATTTGATTTAGATGAAAATGATTTTATAGATCTACGCAAGCATTTTTTGTTTCAAAATTCTGACGATAAATATATTCAACACATTCAAAGTCCTTTTGGGTTCTATTTGTTTAGTAAGTCTCAATTAAATATAGTGAGTGAGCATTCATCAAAGAACTTTTTGGCAATGTACCTGGACGCTACCGGCTCTACAGTAAAAAAACCTAACGATGAGAACTGTAAGAGAGTGTTATACTATGCAGGTGTTATACGCTTAGAGAGCTACATATTACCCATTATTGAGTGTGTTTTAAGTTGCCATGACAAGTATAGTATTTCTATGTTTCTCCTTTCCTTCCGTAAATTTATTAAAGAGAAAAACAAAAAATGGCCATTTGTTAACCTAGTTGTTGTAGACTGGAGTTGGGCGCTGATTCTCTCTGTTATCGAAAGTTGGAATGGTATTAGTTTATTAAACTATCTCAATATTTGTTTTCGCGTTGTCACAAATTCTTATATCAACAAACAAACCATCGAAAACTTGATTACAGTGCATACTTGTTGTAGTCATTTCATGCACATGATTTCTGTTTCGTTAAAGAGGCAGTGCGTTACCAGTGTTAAAGTTAAAAAGATTGTTTTTGAGGGAATTGGTGTATTGATTTTGAGTAAAACGTTGTCAAGTTTCACAGAAAGGTGTAGGCATTTTCTTATTGTACTCATGTCAGAGTTTGTTACTCCATACGTACTGGAAAGCTTAACATTTTTAGCTACCAACCAACTGAATATTGAAGCCAGTACCCCAAAAAATTACTGTGACGAAGATTTGGATAATGGACCTACTGGAACCGTGTACAAGGACAGCATATTTTACAAGCACATTTTAAAAGTCCACTCGGAGGTTTTGAATCTGATTAGTGCAGAAACAAGTGTTAGCCTGAATAAAAATGAATACATGTGTTTAGAGTTTGTTGATTATTTCTTAAACAAGCTAGTACCATTCACGCCACTTTGGACAGGTATTATGCTTAATGTTTCCGAAAATAATAACAACATTGATAGAGTGAGTAACGCACCTGTGGAAAATTGGTTTCGTGAGGTCAAACATGATTTACTAAAAAACCAAACTAATTTAAAGCCGGGTAGGTTTGTTAAAATCTTAAAAGATCGAATGGAAGGTGTTTGTAAAGCCATACAGCACAACATACCCAAAAGAGTTAAAAAGAATAAGAGGAGGAAGGTAGAAGTTACTCACTCTATATTAAATGAAGAGGAGGACGCTGATGACCCACTTGTTGAGGAATCATGGAAAAGAAGAACCGTACAGGAAACATACTTCGATCGTAAATTTCTTAAATCAGTAACCTCAGGCAAATATATAAATAAAATACCTTCCGTACAGAACACTGATAATATCTTGAAAAAAGTTTCAGAGCATAAACACGACACGCTACCATCGACCAATGTATTCCATGGCGAAGACCTGACAAGTGACATTTCTAGAGTCCACGAAAATCATGCGGGTCAGTTTATTCTCAAGGACACAAACTTGGTTTTCCAAGAGCACAATTATTTTGCTTGGGATTCCTTACCAATTGAAATATCCTCAGAGGGTGGATCTACCGATGAGGATAGTTTTCCAGAATCAGAAAATGTAAAAACGAAAAATTTTCCTCATAACAAATCTTACGGTAATGGGCTATTCTTATCTGTGCCATATTATTCGTGTTCAGTTGAAGGGTACAAACATATTGTTGGTATATTTTATTTGATGGTTGATTCTGCACGGATTGTTATTAAAGTGTTCAATCAATCTTATTTAAATTTGAGTGGATCCTCTTGGATATGCTCGACACTGATAGATGCTTGTGCGGCAATGTTTATAAAAGAAAACGGGAGAAATGATATAGCATTTATTAACTGCGCCAATACTTACAATAACGTAATAAAGAAACGCCCATTACGTCCCAAGCACCTATTATGTACAATTTCCCTCTTAAGTAAGGTGTGGCTTTTGTTACCTTATAATCTGGATGGCACGCATTGGTGCCTAATTGCTGTAAATATAAGGAAAAAACAGATGTACATTTTCAATTCCTTGTCATACCATGGTGAAGAAGGCAGTAAAATGTTGGCCTTGTTTCTATCTTTCTTAGCTGAAAGAAATAAATTTAGTAAAGAACAAGTGGACATCAACGATTGGCAAGTACGTGGGGCACCAAACTGCCCTAAACAATCAGATTTATACAATTGCGGTGTATATGTTATACATAATCTGCACTGCATTATAATGGACAATACATGGAATACAGAATTAGATCCAAAATCTTTCCGCGAAGTCATTCAAAATCGCATTCTTAGAGAATCGGAAGATGTGACAAATGTATGTTTATACTGTGGTGATGACAAAACAAGAAGTTCTTCTAGTTGGTTCATGTGTGATGTATGTGGTCGCTGGATACACTACAAACCATGTTTACTCCATTTAGATAAATCTTACAATGAACTTAAACATGATACTTTTACTTTAATTTGTTATTTATGCGAGAGAGCAAGCCATACTGGTTTTCATCCCGATAACTTGTAAGCCACCACAGTTCCTTATACAAAATGACATAATGCACAATATAGTGAAGATATTTCATGAGTACGAGTATTTTTGGCACAGTAGAACAATCTTATTATTTGAGAGATTTAATTATATTGAAAATCAAGATAGCCTATTTGTCGTCACTATCATTGCTATATTTATTTTTTAACTAAGCTGGGCATATATTTTAGTTCCTCGTCAACTATTTGTGAACGAGCACAGCTTATTAATTAGCGCAGGTATGTTAACCCAAAATTTAATAGGAAGCCCACTTTTGGTCACCAACAATGACTATAAGTTATTAAAATTTGGCGTTCTACAAATATTTCTTATTTGATTAGTAATTATAAAGGTATTCTGTAAGGTATCTTTAACACCACGTTTTACTGTCTGTTCAGGCTATGCACATATATGGTAATCCCTCTAATAGGGTAGGGATGATAAAAAAAGCATTTTAGAGGTTATCAACTCGCATTTGCGTGGAAGGAGAGTGGGAAACTGTTTAGGAAAAACCACCCTCAGTGAACCCAATCGTGATTCGAACCCTAATCTCCCCATCCTCATTCTAACACTTTTATTACGCCTTAGACCATGGAGCCGCTGATGCGGGTCTAAAAGTTATCAATTGCTTTCAAGATTACCTCATCATGAATTACTGTATAATTTAAATCAATGGTGGTTGGAGGGCTCAGGAGCTAGGCAAGCAGCCTTAAATATTTAATTATTTTACATTAAATTATTGAGAGCATAATTTAAGTCAAAATAAACTATAAATCATGAACTAATTTTAAGATTACCATTTTGGGAGTAAATAAAAAATAAATTCCTAGAAATAAATGAACTTAAATCTATGGATTAGGAGGTGTTGGTCTACAAGATTTAACAATCTCACTTTTAAAATCAAAATCTTGAAAAGTTAAAGAATTCACTAATAATTTACTAATAAACATTACCCATACACATATTGAAAATATAAATCTATCTTAAATTAAAATAAATAATATATTAAATAAAATATAAAGACTAACATCTTAATAAGACAAATTACGACCCGTACGAGACACGCCAGTAATCACAACTAAAGTATAACTGACACTGAAAATGCTTCAACATTGACAATGGGGCCTAGGTGGATATATCTTTCATTCCACGACAGCGAAAGGCAGTTTAAACTTTGCTTTTATCCTACCTCTAATGAGGTATAGGAGAAATATAAGATGCGCACGCCCCTTAGCCTCTTTCCTTCCTTTTCAAACCCTCATGTCATTTGAAGGCCATAGAGCCACTGTTGGGATTGCTTTTAGTAAGCTATCCCACTATCGTGGGCTTGTTGGACAGGACAACAGCACAGACACTCTTAAAAAATAAAAAAAAGCTTAAATAAGGAGGCTACCAAAATAAGTTATTTTAATTTAGCTAATAGAAAAATAATTATCTCGCTGAAAGTAGGCAAGCAGTGCTTACAGTGCTTACATGGACCAACCACCACTAGTTTAAATAACTTTTTAGATGGACTAAGAATGTAAATATCAAACCTAACATATTTTTATTCACGCCATAGTGGCAACATGAGTTTCCATTTTTCAAATAACGGGCTTCCTATGAAAATAAAATTGTAGAGTGTTGAATGTGTGTTCAACCGAACTTTTATCAGATTTTTTAATTGAACATTATTTTTTAACCATATTTCATCTGTCATGTCGATGCAAAGAACTGCCCAGAGTAGTGTGTGGGGCAAGTCGCATCAATGTTTGATCTATGGGGTACATCACGTGTCATAGGTCTCCAATGTCAGTACAAATCCTAGCCTACAATACAATAAACGTTATTTAAAGGATCGTGAGCTACAATCTCAAATTAAGCTTTAATGTGTCATGTCGATGCAAAGAACTGCCCAGAGTAGTGTGTGGGGCAAGTCGCATCAAAGTTTGATCTATGGGGTACATCACGTGTCATAGGTCTCCAATGTCAGTACAAATCCTAGCCTACAATACAATAAACGTTATTTAAAGGATCGTGAGCTACAATCTCAAATTAAGCTTTAATGTGTCATGTCGATGCAAAGAACTGCCCAGAGTAGTGTGTGGGGCAAGTCACATCAAAGTTTGATCTATGGGGTACATCACGTGTCATAGGTCTCCAATGTCAGTACAAATCCTAGCCTACAATACAATAAACGTTATTTAAAGGATCGTGAGCTACAACATACATACATACACACATACACACATACATACACACATACACACATACATACATACACACATACATACATACATACATACATACATACATACATACATACATACATACATACATACATACATACATACATACACACATAGATACATACATACATACATACATACATACATACATACATACATACATACATACATACATACATACATACATACACACATACACACATACACACATACATATACATACATACATACATATATACATACATACATACATACATACATACATACATACATACATACACACATACATACATACATACATACACAAATACATACATACATACATACATACATACATACATACACACATACACACATACATACACACATACATACATACATACATACATACATACATACACACATACATACATACATACACAAATACATACATACATACATACATACATACATACACACATACATACATACATACATACATACATACTTACATACATACATACATACATACATACATACATACATACATACACACATACATAAATACATACATACATACATACATACATACATACACACATACACACATACATACACACATACATACATACATACATACTTACATACATACATACATACATACATACATACACACATACACACATACATACACACATACATACATACATACATACATACATACATATATACATACATATATACATACATACATACATACACACATACATACACATACACATACATACATACATACATACATACATACATACATACATACGTACATACATACATACATACATACATACATACATTGACACGCCGTTTTCTTACGGGGTGGCCAAGAAACTGTGTAGAGCCAAAAAATAGCAACTCCGTTCTTAATCCATCCCCATTAATTATGTCCACACTTCCCTATTCTTGCATACTCCCTTCACTTCAACAACATCCATTATACATAAAGTCATACATGCTCTTTTATTCTTAAAACTCTTTTTATGTTTCTCTTTTTCACATCCGCCTGCAGAAATTAACCACATCGTTCATGGCCTTCCTCTTCCTTCTGATCCACGCACTATTGGTTCATATATTTGCTTCGTCGCTTGATTCATACACACAAAATATCAACTTTCCTTCGTATCATTTCCTCTTACAGTTCATTCTCTTTGCCACACACTCCTCTGACTTTCCACATTCCAATAGTCCAAGCTTTCGCTATCTTGTCAACAGTTTCAATTTTAATATCAGCTGCTCAGCTATTCAGTTACAACTTTGTCATATATATTGAACACTTAAGTTACAGGTTTCAGTCTTACCGCGTGTGTTGCCGCTAAAACTAGAAATATACTCACAGCTTTTTTCCAACTAATTTTCTATCATGCTGGTGTAGCTAGACATCTTTTTAATACAATAAGGTTTTTATAGACACTCTACAATCTTTATTCAAATAGTTTGTACACAATTTATTCTGTTACTAGGGACAATAGGAACAAAATAATACTATTAAAATTCCTTCCGTAAGTTCTATCAAACCCTGTTTGCACATCTTGTTTCATTGAAATTGTTAAGTATTTTTTCCCTTTTTTGTAACTCTCTGGCTACTTTCAGAAGTTGTATATTTATGTCAAAACCCTGATATTTATTATTTGATCGTTATGATGAAATGAAAGAATAGTGTCAATAAATATTATTTATTTTTAACTTAAATACTATTCTGCAGGTATTTAAATTGAATGCACGTGTACATTGCCAATGTGTGCCTAAGCATAGTAATTCTCTTTGCTTCAATATCTTATGGCAGAAAAATAATTTATTTTAAAATGTTTTTCAGGCACATTCAGCCTATGTGTATACCAACTAAGCAGCGTGTACAACCAATGCTAAAAAATATCCATGCAGGGTATTAACAAAGCTATTAACCATAAAAACAAAGTGTTTTCGATGTATACCCAAACTCCTTTCATCAAACCTTAATAATAATAATAATAATAATAATAATAATAAACTAACTAATTACAGTACCTGTTATTCAATTTAACCTATCAAATTGTAACACAACATATTTATATATTGGAAAGAACAACTATGAACTATGATTTCTTAAGCAGATATAATTTTGATTTGTTCTGTAATTATTTTTGGAAGAACTTAATCTTACCTTGTTAAAACAGTATGTTAAGATCTAAATCCACTAATAGCTATGTTAAATCATTGTAAAAAAATAAGAAATGTGCACTCTACTCTGTAGATATTTTTGATAAGAGTGGTTTCAATCTTTTGCTGCCTTTTTTTTCAAATGTATGTTATATATCTAACTCTTGACTGACACTCTTAAACTATCACAAAAATTTTATAAACTTTTGTATAGTTTGAAATTTTTTCTCTATATATACTGTGATTCTTTAGAACATTAAAATTATTGTAAGCTATCCTTAAGTATTAACCTATCTAAATAATTATGTAGTCGTGTAGTCCGAACCTGTAGTAATACGCGGTGCTGAAAATTAAATATATATTATTATGTATACATATACAATACAACTCAAAGGTTTGTCTGTGCACTCGAATTTTTGTGGCATTTCTATTATTTATTAAAAGTTGTAGATAATACGAAATAATAAATTTTTAGAATATACTGCCGCTGTGTTTTTTATTTGTTTCAGTAAACTCAAAAAGTGATAATGTGGCTGCAAAGTGATTAATTCTGCTGTAGTCTTCACTTTCTGGGAACGGGGTAAGCTTATGTATATACCAAGTTTCACCATACTATTCTTTTTAGTTAGGTGAGTTATATAAAAGCTAGCATTTATTTAAATTGCGCACTCGTAAATCACCAAATGATTTTTGTGTTATTTATTTTAGAAAACTAGATAAAGCACCTAGTGTATCACGTATCCGCATCCATTTCCGCACATACATTCGAAGATTGTAGCGTTTTTTCCCTAATGCAACTGTAAAATGAGCATCAGAGCCAAAATAACACCAGCACAAACACTTTCTATCAAAGCTAAGTGAGTAAATAAACCTTGTCAGCAGAATTAGGATCCAAGTCTACCATACCCGAGTTGACTAGTTCCATTTTAATCGCACCACGTCGACGTACCTTGAAAGTTCTGACAATTACCATATGATATTGCAAAAACTCATTAAAATGGATTTATTATATAGCTAGCTCTGACAGATATAAATACAAAACAAATCCTCAAATTTCTTAAAATTTGTGTATTAGTTAGAGGAAGGCTAAATATAGAACCCTTTTTTGGTGAGCTTAGTCTCATAGCTCCACAAATATTTTTAAAAAGTCATTGAAAAAAGCTAATGTAAAATTTTCCCAACAAACAAAAATGCTATCCATAAGAAAAATCTAGGGTTACTAAGGAAATATAGCCCTGTTGGAATATTTAAATTTCGTTTAGGCGTGTATAATATTTTTGGATAGCGTATCGTTGTGTCGACGCCTGGTTTTGATTTGGTACTTATGGTTTTGGGACGATTTCACTAGTTCAATTCGTGAGCACCAACAGTTGATGACTACTTCTATCTGTGGGAACATTTATCAGGATGGGTTTGGGGAAGAGGCTTTAATATAGCAGTTGCTGGAGGATTGTGGTATAATATATTTATTAAGTAAGTTTCAAAGTGTGAGGCTAAGAGAATAAGTTGAAAAAGAATATTCTAGATGGTCTCGAGTAACTGTTGAACACCATTGCAGGTTAGTCAGTCCTATCCCCTATTATTGACGCTCCTATTTAGTCTTTATTCATGGCTCCCGGCTCTGGCGTCTGATCGTCTAGCTGAAATTAGCAGATCTTCTTGGCTTAATCCCATGAATACTCTCAGTTCTGGGTCTAAGTCCCCAACGTCCCTCGGTCATTTAATCCCCGTGTGAGGCTCGCATTCTCTTCGCCAAGTATTGGTCCAGAACTCTTGCTTTAGGAGGCTAGAGATGTTTACTAGCACACTAGAAAAAACTTCCGTTCCATAGCCCAGCCTCCCTCTTCTCTCAAGTAGCCCAAAAAATGGAGTTTTTATACTACACTCTCGTTTCCCCCACCCACTACAGTACTATAATAATTTGTTGTCCCACTATGCACAAACTGGAATCAACAATGACAAGTTAAGTATTTACTTCGCCAGTCAGTAGGTTACAAAATTATGATTCAACAGTTCCTAATGTAAAATATCGAAACGGTGCCTTAGTTAGAATAAAACCGATACCAGGTACTCACAACCTAATTCGTTAGAGATGAACATCTGCGTGGCTGTTTCTCGCTAATCAAAGCGATTCAAGTAAAAGTTTGCGATTAACAAATATGATATCAATTAAATTTATGTGCTTAAAAATAAAGTCAAACTATGCATTAGTGATTGATGCCTTTAAATTTTAATTGAGAATTTTGTAAGGTACTTTTCATACAAAATAAATTCTACTAAGCTATTCCACAAACTTTCTCATACACTGATATCTTATAGCTTGAGACAAATCAAAAAGACTTTATTTTTGTAACCTAGTATGCAAATATATTAGTATGTATTATGTAAAAGATTGACTGATATATATATTTAAACAAAATAATTACTGATATCTATTTTAAACAAAATAGCTGCAGCCATTTTCAAAAATATTTGAATTTTTGAAAATCACTCATTATTAAACTAACCTTAATTTAAGATAACCTATGGGTTAGGGTATAGAGAACATATGAATATCAAGTTGAACATAATCGAACCAATAGTTTTGGTTTTATCCCCCTGGACAAAGAGATGGACAAACATAAAGTCAAAATGCACTTTTTGGATTTCGGGAACGCATTAAACATAAAGATTGATTATAATCTTGGTATCGAAAATTTTAACGATTTAATTACTTATCTTTACATTAGAATGTAAAAAAAGTGTTATTATATTTAGTTTCCTTCTGACTGTATTTATGAACAAGATGAGAATTAGCAACACTCTTTATCCCTCCTCAAACCCATTTTAAATTCACTGCCAAGCGGTAATAGCTGTAATGATCTATAACGATTATTATAGATTGTCCAACTTAAATGTCATGGCTTCGAAAAGAAGTAATATTTAGTCACGCTTACAATAGTATTAAAAAGGGTTTAATAGTATTTGGTCTTGTGCATTCCAAATAATAGGGTTCACCATCTTCAGGCTTAGAGGGGTGTTAGTTACAAGAACACTACAATACATCTGCACGTGACTAATGGTAAGTTTATCATATATAGATAACATGTTCACAATTTTTATAGCATGTTTACTGCTTTTTGCAGACTAATATAAGGTTCATAGTTAAATAAAATATTGATAATTAAAGACAGGTGCCTACGCCAAGTGATGTTAACGTCATTAGGGAAGCGAAAACGTCACCCTTAGAATATTTTAGGATAGGACATTTTTAGTATTATTAGTAATGTATTTTTGTATTTCTTGTCAATGTTTGATTTTGCAACTCTCCTTTCTCTGACATTTTGTTGTCTTAGATACAAGTACTTTCAGATAATAGTTTAGAATAGGGATGAAGACACCTTCTTGTTTTAGCCCGACAAATGATTATTTTGATTGTTGATCATTAATAGAAATATGTTGTTTTTAAATAAAATTAGTGGAAGCCAAAAGGAAACTTTTCAAATGGATAATATAAGAGATTTTCGCTCCTTTGAATTTGAGTTATAAGTTAAGAAATATATATGAAGAGTTAGTATTGTGCTGCCTGTATGTTCGTACTCCATTAAGTTATTAAGTTGCCATTTCCTCTGGCCACGCCGGTAAGCTCAACTTTCTCTTGAGTTTACCTTCTTGTGAGGGCATAAAAAGGTGGTGGAGATGAAGTCAATCCCTTTAAAGATTGTTTAAAGAAAATTAATTTGTTTGTACCAAATATGGCTCAATTTATCTAATAAATACCCAGGTGCTTTCGTTGGCACATAATTGGATTACTTTGAGGAGACTTTATACAGTATTGTTTTTATGTCTTTGAAGAACAGGTTTACGAAGTGAGACAGAAAGTATTATATTGCCACTGAACGCCCCTCTTAATTGGGATTCCTGTCAAGAATGACCCTAATAAGGAGGGGAGTGGTGACTTTGGAGTTCGATAATTAATAGGAATTTGTTCTACGAGTTTTAATTTAAAAGTAATCGCTATCTATAATTTATGAGAATATACTAAATATACGTGAGTATACTGATCTCGCACACGTGACTTCACACGCACGAACTAATAGGTCGTGGTTCCAACATGAGAACTACTATAGGTCCAAAGTACAGTGTATTGTTATATACATCTACTCCCGAAAACTATAAGTTTACTCACTCTGACTGCCTGTATCTCGGATCTCAAAGCGAGTCACATGACTTCTTTATAGCTTCACCGGAGGGACCCAATCATGTCACTTTATTTCTATATTGAGTCTTACTGTCCCTGCCTGCAGCAGTCTCCAATCATAATGAGGGTCACATGGTGTAAAAGAGGGTTGTCGGCTTCAACTCTTCATTAATTCAGTTGCGTGCTTTATAGGCTGTCGTAAAGTTACAAGCCTTAAGTTAACCCACCTCCCTTTGACTCCAAATACCTTACACGTGTTTAAGCCTCCAAGGGGGTCCAGAAAAAACAACACAATTCAATACCACAGCTAGCCCTAAATAGGAAATGTAGGGCCTTAAATTAATATTTTTACTTTATTTTAATCAAACGGTGTGATCATTTCTTCTCTTGGAACTTTGATAAAACGGTGTGATTATTTATTTTCTTGGAACAAAATTTCTAAAAGATTACTATCGCAAAACAAAACTTTCAGTGCGTAAATATGATCATTTGATAAATTGGTTGATTTCTTTACCTTCAATGATTTAGTCTTTGAGAAACGCAGAATTGTTCACAGTCAATCTTCAATTTTTTCCAGGAACCTATATTTATGGGTCATCAGTTGATAGGATCGTCTATGTTGGTGAGATTTTCAAGCGTCGTGCTAGGAAAAAAACCTGAGCATGATAAGTATATATTTGTCAATCTCTTATGATTGTTTTTATATTTTGTTATTTTTTTTATGACAAAAACAGGAAATATATTTATTGATTATTAATTGAGCTTCTATTATACCACCCAAAATAATTTCAAATATATGAAAAGTACTATGTATCATAATTATTCACTGTTACTGAGTTTCAGATTAAAAGTGGTTCATAATTTTATTTTTTGTTATTATCAAAACACCTTTAAAGCTACCCTAATCACAGTTTTAAAAATTCCGACATATTAGTACTAAATGTGTACACCGCGTTATGATTATCCTCTATATTTTATTCAGTAAGACCATTGAATCATCGATGGTTTAGAAGCCTTATATGTAAATACATTATATAGTACTCCTAAATTTAATTCACTAGGTTTAAAATTATAATTCCTGCATTTAAGCTGATTTAATAGTTTAAAATAGTTGCATGAGTTAGCTATTTCTACCTTCCTGACGACTCACTAAGAATATAATATCCTATGAAAGCCTCAAGCCGGGCAGAATGTTGTTAGCTTATTGTAAATGTGTGAATAAACACGCCATTTTATTAAAGTAGAGTAACTCTTATTTAGCCTGCCTGAGTGATATGTGTAGTCATTGTTGACTTAAATGCTCGCTGATTGGTCAAGAGGGCAAAGTGATTGAGGAGAGTTTAACACCTTTAAAAATTGGTGATTCGAAGAGATTAGGTATGGATGGTGGGAGCTCTCTCTGATTGGCCAACAACCCGATCAGACTTTGCGGACGGAAACGGCTATTCGAGGGAGAATTTAATTTCGAGGGGTTAGTTAGGGGGGTTCAAAATTGTAAGTTCATTACATTAGGACCTATGACTGAACCCTAAGAAAAAAGTATTTGCTACATTAGCGGGGGGAATATATTGTGTGTGTATGGAAAGGGGGGAGGGGGGAGTAACAAACATATTATTTTAAGGAATTTATACCCTCCCCTGCTCTCCTCTCCCCCATGCAGTTAATGTTAGAAAATTGGATGATAATAAAAACTATTTGGAGGGGCCATCGTTTGGAATTTTTGAAAAATATATTCTTTTAAAAGATAGTTAGAATTGTGCTCCCTGCGAAATATTTTGAAATTTGGACATGCCTAGAAGCTATTGGAGAAAATGGGATGCCTCGAAAAGCTATTTTTAGTAATGCTCACCGGTGACCTGGTGGTCTAGGGTAAGGTGTCAGACTTCTGTGCTGGCGGGCGGGGTTCAATCCTCGGTCCCGGCAAAGATTTATCTGATTACCAAACCCTTTCTTCACCTCTGACAAGACATCTTGTGAATGTGAGGAATGCCAGGTCTCCACCGTGGTTCGGATTCCACGTTAAACTGTAGGTCCTTCATTTCATCTCACAATCACCCTGCCATTACACATTAGCGTAAGTGCGTATAACCCGAACGGGTAGTAAGACGCGGTGCTTAATAATAATAATAATAATAATAATAATAATAATAATAATAATAATAATAATAATAGTAATAATAATAATAATAATAGTAATGTTCGCCGAATATTCGTTATATAAAATTAAAAGCTAGTAGCTATTTGAAGTGGTCATTCTCCCAGAATTGTTTTGAAATTGGATGCTCCTAGAAGATATTTAGAGTATTCCTCGCCTGAAATTTTTTTGTGGGAAATTAAATGCATCTAAAAACTTTTTGAATTAATCTTTCCGAGTTATTTTTTTTAATTAAATACCCTTGGAAGCTATTTGGAATGATCCTTGCCTGGATTTTATATTAAAAATTAGCTGCCTTTAGGAGCTATTCAAAGTGTTCTTCACCTAACACATTTTTGAAAATTGAATGCCTTTAGAATATAATTGGAGTGGTCATAGGATGGATTTTTTTAATACATATTGTATGCATATAGAAGCTTATTTGAAGTGGCTTCCCTGGTAAATTTTGAAAAGTGAATGCCTCTATTAGTTATTTGTAATTAGATACAAGGCCAGCTTAAGCTTCATAATAAAAACTATAAGTTGGGGGTTAAACCTCTATATACCCCCCTCCCTTCGCCCGTGCATGATGATTTCACACACTATGTTATCATTGATAGGTTGACACCGCAAACCAACCTGAAAAAACAGCCTTCCCCCCCACCCCCACCCGTCAACAAATTGTTTTTAATATGAGGCTTAAGATGGCCTTGTAATTTAATTTATTTATATATATTATTTATGACAGTGCACATCTATTGTAAGCTGCTATAGTTTACACTACACATTGCACATTTAGATTTATTTTTTAACTTTACAGGCAACGGAACTTCAAGAATAGGATTATGTGTTTCCGGACAAACTACGTGCCAACTAAGCCGAAGGCTTAAAACTTACCCATACCTGAGTGGACAAATAATCATGATGATTGGGGTTAATGATTTCAAGGTGAGACTTTGGTTTATCTGAATCCTTACAGACCTTTTACCTCTATAATTTAACCACTGCTACTGTTAACAAAATAGATGATTATATGTTCTTGCATGGTTCCAAATCTACAAATAAGTTAATAGTTGTATAGTTGCGTGATTTCCAATTAAATTGTTGTTTCGTGAAATATTTTGGATAGATAATACTTAGTAATCTTGCCGGAATATTATGTTTCAGTCTTATAGGTGAGAATAAGAGGGGCTGTCAAAATAAAAATACACTAACACGCCTATTATGTTACTGATAAATTAATATGACAAACAACACAATAATTATGTTGTTTTTCTTACAAATTTAACAATACAACTACTCTAATGTTTACTTTCTAAATAGACATTTTTGATAAACTTGAGAGAGTTTGTCTAGATATTCCTACATTAATTGGTCATTATTGGTGTAGAATTACATTTTTAATTTGTGTCATATTTACTTAATGTGTTCATAATTTTGAAATAATTAAGTATTCTAGTCAATATTTTAAGCACTTAGAAATATTATAATATCTAATCAATTTATTGTTATGATATTGCCCCCGCGATATATTTTAACATCCTCCGGAAATTATAATTTAATCAGAAAATGTATCAAGCCAAGGGTTTTTCCATTGTTGAAAGGTACAACAACAAAGTTTGATTAATATTGGAGTTAAATGCTTATAAGACTGTTGCCTAGTATTACTTATACAAGCATAAAAATTAGGTGGATACTTGGCATTATTTAAACAAAAGTATTACTCGATTATTATAAAAGGCATTGGATGAGTGACGTGTTTTGTATTGCACCAACAATATCATGCAGAGTAAATGGAAAAACCACACCCAGTGCGACCAGACAAGATTTGAACATCTACCTCCAAGCTACCAACAATCATATAAAATTTATGCCTTAGAAAATCTTACTTTCGGTATTGGTATTTATGCTGATTATTAAGTTATTTCTTATAATTACAGAAGGGGACAAGAATCAGTACCATAAAAAAAAAGACTGATATCAATTATAAGGTTTTTGGAAAAGAAAGGTGTAGTCATGGTGCTTCTCACTTACCACCAATTCCTATTCTTCGAGGAGAGCGAGAGGAGGAAATACTTGATTATAACAAGTTTATCTTGAGACTAGGAGGTATGTGTCTTTGAAATCATTTGACATTTTCTTATAAGTTACACAGATACAAATTTGCTTACATATAGCAAATACAAATTAATATTTTAATTATTTATCTTTGTTCACTCAATGGAATTAGTTTCTTGATTTAAGAATAATATTCCTGTTTCTTGTGTTATGATGAGAGGTCATTGAACCCTGGACAAACATATTAGACTTTATTTACAATTATTGTCTGTTTCCCCACCCCACAGAGGACCCACAGTGCGAGCGGTGAACATACCCACCTGTTCAAAAATCCAGATCACAAAAAAACCTTGATCTCTTCGAGAGGTATGTATTATCTTGTAAGAGTTCACACTAACTGCCCTTAAGAAATTAAAACAATATGTTGAAATATTTATAAAACAGTTATTTTTAATTTGGTTACAGATACTTGGGCAACCCCTTAAAAAGCGAATCGATCTCGTGCACTGGAACACGAGAGGTATACGCAAAGTAGAAAGAGGTTCTAAGACATTACCTGAGCGTATAAAGGTAAACACTCTAATTCAAATGGGCTATGTGATAGGTAATTACATTTTTTACTTGTGGCTATCGTATTTTTACAACATTGTAAACATACAATTTAATTTAATTACATAAAAACTAATACCAATAAAATTTAAGTATTTCAAAACCAGCACAAGTTACTTGAGAGTTTATTTTTAAATTTGTTTTAATCTTTAACTTTAAAAGTAGCTAATAATAATAATTATTATTATTATTATTTATGTTTTTAATAATAGTCTTAAACCAAACAACAGTGATAAATGAAAATAAATATTTTAGAGTAATTAAATTTGGTCACCAGTTAATATTAAGGATGGACGGGAATGACATATTTACTGACTGCAATGTGGTAATAAATAATATATAGTTAGTTATTCACAGTCCCAATTTCTTGTTGTTTTGTATTTATTTTTCCATAAAGTATAGATAAAGCTTTTTCTAAATTATATTTTAGATCAATTACACCAAAACATCAATAATAATCATAATAATAGATATACTGAGATAGATTATTAGGATAATGTTATTTCTGTATCTATGAACTAGTTTTAAACCCTTGATAGTTTTCTTCCCTCGTTTTAGCCCCCCTTGAATCTTCCTTTCATTTTTCAGAAGGCAGTCTTCTCAAAAGAGTCAGTGACCTTGAATATACCCTGGTCCTTCCACCCTCCTACACACACACACAAAAAGCTGTTTACTTCAGATTCCGCTAGGCCTCTCCTAACCCAACTACTACTTTACCCTACTCCAATTACCCCCCCCTCCTCATTCTACACAAAAGACAATACTGTCAACCAAAGAAATTACAAGTCACACAAAGAACTTGTTTATCCTGACTGGTGATTTCCGCACGTCCATCATAGACTCTAAATATGAGCGAAGAATAACCATGGATACGGGACGTATCCTGGATAGCTCAGTGGTCTCATAGGCGTACTAACAAAGTAAGTCAAAGGTCCCTGGTTCGATTCCCGTGTCCATTTATCATTTTTCAATTTTCAGAATTGAAATCTTGATGGAGCAAATCCTCACTAAAAGCATATATAATAGCTTTGGCATTTTGATCCTTTGCTTAGCCCAAAGCTTTTGCAGGTAATAGCAACCGATCCGCCTAAACCTTCATTACAGGAATAGAAAAAACTGTCCAAACTCTTATACACCTCCTTCCATGATAATCACAGCCCTGTTGCCAAGCAATAGAATAGTACAAAGGACTATGTAGTCTCTGCCTAGCTTAAGCGGGGATTTCACGACGCGTCCCGACACCCGTTCCCGTTCCTGGTCTCGATCTCCCTGTCACTGTTCTCCCTCTCCTCGGCAGAGCGTTGTATTTTCACGACCCGATCTTTTGCGTCCGATCTACTGCTCAGTTCGTTTGCTCTTAAAGTTTCAAATGGCTCCGTATTTATCAAAGCAGTAGTTGTTGGTGTTGCATTAACTGCATTGGCCGTGTGCGATAAAGAAAGGAAGAAAAAGAAGATGTGGATGAAGCAGGTATACCGCCAAAGACCTGTATTGAGTCATGCAAGACTTATGGAAGTATTGGATGCTGAAGATCTCCGGAATTTCTTGCGTATGACAGATTCCATAAGATAAAATTAAAATTAAAAAAATTAAAAAACGCGAGGTGCGAACAAGTTTTTAATCTAGATCTAGATCCACATACGGACAGAGCGATCTGCTGGTGGAGCATTTCACGTCCCGTTCACCAGGAGAGCGGGTGGGGCCTGGTCTACCCCCACCCTTCCTCCCTAAATCGGTTGGAAAATCTCTCCCGACTCCCTGCCTGGTCGCCTCCCCAAAGTGACCAGGAGCACACATTTCACCATCGGATTTCAGGGCCGACGGCGATCGGGCCCGATTTAGAGTCCCTAAATTGGGTCGTGAAATCCCCGCTTTAAATGGTGATTACAACTACCTCACTTTACCTTCCCAGTTCAAAGATGGAGTGTTATTAATTGGTTTTAATATGCTGATCAGATCATGGTTTAAACGAGTGTCCTATAATCAGCTGATAACAGCATCGACCAAGCCCTAAATTAAATTGATCACATTAAGCTAATTGTTCACTGTTGGAGTGCTCAAATTCAAGTCCAATAAACAATGTGGGTTTTGACTTAACGTTTGTTATTTAAATATTAATACGATTAGGGGAAATATCAGAAATATTTCCTCACTTATTTTAAAGACAATTTAAAGCAGAGTAACTAAACAAACGTTTTGACAAGCAATATGTTAAAAAGTTGGCTTTTTAAAAACTATTGTTCCTAAGGTCACATATTTAAACACTTGAAGCAGCCTTCACGCACCCTAAGGTTTAAGTTTGTTGATTAATTTGTTTTACTTAATATCAAAAGAAAACCGTTGATGTTTAAGGGTAATTTTTTTTTTTACCTGTGAGAACATCTAATGTTAAAGTTATAACTAACCACAGATATCATGTGATGTGCTCTCAAGACTATTCCAATGTATCTTAAAAGCATGTTTTTTGTTTTGTTTTTCTATTAATTTGTATAATTTTGTAGGTACTGATGGCATTTTTCAATAGTTTTTATGTTTACAGGGCAGGAAAAGATTACACTCAAAGGAAAGGAGAACAGATGGGGTTTCATCATTTTAGAAAAAACCCAGCAAGACTTTATATTTCAACATGGGCCTGCTTGATAGAAGGACACACCACAATACCCATCATCATCAAATTTTTACTTTAGGGGAAAGTCTCTCTCATAATTTAGATTTAGGGGAAAGTTTCCTCAATAATTTTGCTTTGTTTATCTATGTCACCACCTTGAAACATATTGGAAACACTACATGTCTCAAATCAGGAGTGGACTGTAAAAACCGGGACACTAGGGGGCCCGGTTTTATTTGGGCTGCACAACTACTTTTTAACTATTCATTGGATTCAAAATGATTATTTTGATAAAAATTTTTCACTGCCCCAGTTGTTGGTGTTAGGGTGCCCATGATAAATAGTTTGTGGACATATTTGATTACATTAAATAAAAAAACAGCCTGTTTGGTGTTGTTTATAAACACTCTTTTTAAAGCAAAGGTTACTTTAATTTAATGGCGAAGGAATGTTGGAAATATAATAAAATTAAGATGGTAAAGACTTAGACTATGAATGTTTTTAATTGTTTAAATAAATAAAATGTAAAGTTTATCAGGGTTAACATGATAAAGTCATAAAGACAAATAAAACTACTCCCCTCAGTGACATTTTGGTTAAGGCGTCACTAGCGTGTTAGACGGGCCCTACTGAGGCGAGGAGAGGGGTTTGAATCCGGTTGGGTCCACTGAGGGTGGTTTTTTCAAAATGGTTTCCATCTCCTTCCACGAAAAATGGGGTGGTTTTTACTATAAATGTACCTTTCATCCCTACCCCATTAGAGTAATATAATATAGGGTTTCTAGCGGCAGTTAAACCGATGATAAAAAGAATTGTAAATAATAAAAATTACAAAGATACATTTATAAGATTGTTCTCTTTTGAAAAGATGTACAGATTGAAATTAGCAAAAAACATAGACCATTTATGGGAGTTGTAAAATAAGTTGAGAAATTACAATGAAAAAAAATTGAAAGTATACAATTTGAAAAGAAAGACATTAAAAAGTGAAAAACTGTAGTATTTTAAAATTTTTATTCGATTATAAACGAATCAAGAGTGAGGTATTGTTTTTTTGGTAAGTGGATTTTAAAGTTAAAAAATGTATAAAAACAATTATTTACTCATTATTTTAAATTCTTAATAAAATTAATTTTGGAAAATTTTTAAAATTTTTGGTTAAAAAAATTTGTTCTCCCAAATAGCAATGAAGGTTTTTTTTACCAATTTAAATTTAAAAAAAAGATTTATATTGTAGAACAAATTTATGAAATTTTTCCATGATAAAAAATAGAAGTGTTTTTAATGGTGGTATGAACCCAAAAAAAATTTTAGTTAAATTTATGTTATAAAGTGAATTATAAAGAATCAATTAAAAACATGTATCGCCCCAAAGTTAAATAATTTGTTGTCCCCAAAAAAATTCCCCCCCCAAAATTTTTTTTATAAAATGTTTGTGTTGTCCCCAAAAAGGGAAAATTTAAAAGTAGGACTCCATATTTTTAAATGAAATTAAAAACATTTGTGCCCTTGTGAAAATTTTTTTTTTTGATTATTTATTCCTAATTAAAAAAACTGTTATGAACAAAAAATTAAGATTTTTATTATGATTTAATAAAGAAAAACTATTTGTTTTGATTAGTTTTTAAATTAGATTTTTACCAAGATTATGCAAAAAATTGTCCCGAGTAAAACTTTTTCAAAAAATTAGCAGTAAAGTTTATAGTTTTTAGTTTCTACAGTTATATTAGAAAATTAAATTTAATTTTTTCCACAATTCAGGAAAATTTTTTGTTTTAGCAAATTTTTTTGTTATTTAATATAGTTGGATTTAACAAAAAAAATGTTACTTTTTGAGAAAATAACTTAATTTAAAAATTTGTATTTGTTAATGATTACCTTTCTGAGTAAGCTTTTATCTTTGGGGAATTTAAGGTTAGATCTGTAAAAAAGGTGGGGTTTTTTGTATGAATATACTTAATCATATTGTTTGTATTTTTTTAACACTCTTTATGTTATTGTCTGTTTTTTTAATCAAATTAATTTTAAAATGTTCTACTGTTCATTACTTTTTTTTTTGTTTGTTATTCTTTCACAAATTTTTTTTAATTTGCTGTAAAAAAGTCAGTAGACAAATTTTTTATGGGGGCATTTAAATTAAAGCGGTAAAAATAAAAAATAAGTTTAATAAAAGTTCAGATAAACCTCTTTTGTTTAATACCCCAAAATCTCATATCAATTTTTTAAAATTAGCAAAAAAATTTGTAAATTTAAGTAGTATACACAAATAAATTTTGTTTTCAATTTTTAGTTAGCAAAGTGAAATAAAGTTTATTAACACTTTTAATCATTCAGAAAAACAGTGACAAAATTTTTTTGGTGCTACTTCGATTTCCCATGGTGATATCCCCTATGGCCAAGACCTCCCCAAAATTGGCATACAAATATACTGGGTTGTCCATGATTTAAAAAATGTACGTTTTATAAAAGTTTTTTAAATTTTTATTAAATTTTTTAAAAATACGTTTTAATACGTAAATACATTGGTCAGACACTCAAAACTGGTAGGGCAAACAAATACTAAAAAGGAAATGCGAAGGTTAGTTAATGTCGGAAGAATGTGGAAGGATGTAAAGTTTGAGATTTGGAAACAATAAAAAAAACTTTAAATATTTCAGAATGGCGTTTTGATAACACATGGTAATTTATCAAGAAAAAAGAAAAATTGAGGTGGGGATGGTTGTAATAAGGATGGAAAGGGGGGTGGGGGGGGGGGGCTGTGCGAGTGGGTTAATCAACGGCTTGCAGTTTAGAAAATAAAAACCCCCAAAATTTAGAATAGCCTGCCTTAATAAAAAGTATTTATATAAAAACTATTTTGCAAATAGCGTCTAG
>JBCFYV010011154.1:0-152574 GCA_039000515.1 Timema cristinae
GTTAATTTTTTAAATTTGGGCCTTTAATTCGACCTTAAACGACTCAATGGGACTTGGCTACCTCGGTATTGTTAGGTATAGAACCGAACCATCCCCTTCTAGCGGTCTGGGATGTTGATCTTTTGCTGGGAGCTCCTAATGATCCTTCTTATTCTGAAAGGTGTTCAGCTGCCTTTCAGAATCTGAAATCACAGAGGAGAGTTGCAGAGGTTTACAATAAAGGTCGTATTCCTGTGAAACATTGAGTTGGTATCCTTGTAATGTGTAGATGTTTCCCCCAGAGCTCCGCCATTGACAAAGTAACTGCCAAGCTCTCTCCCAGATGGAGCAGGCCATGGTCAGGGGAGTCCTTCTTGAACCCAGTGTCGTGAACCACCTTAAGCTAGTACTAACGTATTTATTTATGGTTATTAAGTGTAAGCTCAACTATTTCTATCATAATCAAGCAACTTAGTTTTACTCAGGTAATTTAAGCGGAACCAAGGGGGTTTATTTATTTATAGGTTTTAATGGAAACTCATAATTTGATTCTTTGGATTTCCCTCATTATTGTGTAGTATCTTTTCAAATTAATGTTTGATATTTTCAGATTTCATAAGTTGATCCTCGTAATGGATCTTGGGTTATGAAATCAATTTTGAATATGTAGAAAGAATGATTTTTTTTTGCCCGAAATTATCTCATGCTTCCGTTCTATCCTAGGCCTAAGGAGAAAGCTAGGCTTTCGGCGCGATAAATGTAATTTTATTTGATCTTGAAATACTTATATTTTGACAAGAAGCCCTCCTGACTGTTTGAAGGGGGGAACGCTCCTTGATCACTTCGGCAGGATTCCTTACTAATTGTGTAGAGTTTTATGTAGTGTTAAAAGTAATTGAAGACATTGGTACTCGTGTTGAGACAATTTAGACTATAGTGCATCAAGAGATGGATCATAGATGACAGAAGAGGTTTATTCTATAAATACATTTTTTTTTGGGGCTAGCCTATCGCACACCGAGAACCATAGGGGCGAAAGTCCCAAAAAATTTAAAATTGAGTTAGGACCGTCAGGGTGATCCAAATTGAACCCCTTTTCACATGGCACATCGGTGAAACGATGAAACCTTATCTAATCACCAGAGCACAGGAATCATCACTATAGCAGTGGGGGAAACAAACATAGGACTTGGTGTAACAGTGACGAATCTAGTTTTTGTGCAAAACGTAATGAAGAAAAAGTGCTACGTTTTTTATCATTAGTGGCGAAACAGCCGCTTGCCATTGCGGTCCGACATTCTTGGTCCAGATTTAGAAACCCGTTGACGAAAGGTGAGTTACTACGACCTAATATTTATTTTTCTCCTTATGTTTAGGAATACAGAGGGGAATGTGGGCTTTTCGTCATTATTGCTTCCAAATACTTCAGCGAATTATGGTTCGATTTAGCGAGTGTACTTTTTCGTCGTTACTACTCTAAAATTTTCATTAATAAATATTGTTATCAAAACGAAACTCCTCATCGCCGTTGTTGCTATGAAATCCTGTTGCCAATTTTCAAGTGTACACGGGGCAAAGTACAGTACCTCCATCAATTTTCTCTGAAGTTTCTAGAGTCTCTTTCCTAGAAAGTGGCTACTGAGGCTTCAAACTCCAAGGAATGAGCGTCTGAATGTTTAGCGTCCGCATTCCAATGAAAACCATGATCACTCTTAATGCGTGAATTGTCCTTCTTTGCAGAATGTAATAAGTCATCGCGGGGATATGAGTGGGTGCTCGAGAATAATGTTCTTGCCTTGGGCATCAAGTAAGTTTTGTTTACTCCTATTCAATCCAAATTTTGGGCTTGATATTGAGAACGCTTTTGAACAAAGTACAGAACGAACTATTGAAATGAATCATTTTGGCTTTGGATTACAGGCCACCAGCATCTGGCCAAGAAGTAAGAGCGCTCCTGAAACCCAAATACCAACAAAAAGCTGTTTCACGGCACCTGACGTAAAGACATCCAATATACTCGAACATGAAGCAACAGGTTGACTCACAAACAAATTATTTAACCTGCTTGATTTTATCATCATTTTTTTATTATCATACCATAGTACTGAAGAAGGCAGTTAGGTTGAAAATGAACTGATCAAAAACAGTGAGAAATATGGAATGCCTTGGGCCTCTTTTGATTGATGAGTGTCAACATAAATGTCGGTACTTAATCCTTATGTTTCAGTTTCAGGGTAGAAGAGAGAATTACACTTGCCACTATACTGAAAATACTCCTCAGACGCTGGCATTTAAGCTGAACCTGAACCAGATGATGACAAAATTGCTGATGAAATCACTAGTGACCTGACAAAATCACACGATGATCAAAAAGAGTGCCTCGTGATTCCCACACCTGACTGCCCTGTTGAGAACATCAGCGCGCTAACGACACCTCCACACCCAGCAACCTACAGCATTGACTAAGAGTCACCACGAACTTGAGGAGGAAACGTAAGGGAGAAATGCTGTTTGTACTTGGATGTTCCTACCACTGTGTGAATGGTGAGTTTTTATTTGTTTGCCAGCGTCTGCAGCCTTCAGCAATGTTTATAATTATAAATATTCTACAGTCCATACAAACGTTTTATTTACTGATAGGTATGCACTCTTTTAGCAGTAAATTATTTTTTTCCCAATGTTTCATTTCCTACGCAGAAGCTGAAACTCACAAAGAAAGTGTTTAAATAGTCACGGATGATTCTTCATCGTCATCAGATGAGTCTTCATCAAGTTGATCTAAGTGCAGCACCTCCTCTACAAGCAGCACCGGGACGACGACTGCAACTGATGAGACTACGTAGATCCAACGTTTGATGTAAATGAAGTGCTGGACCACCTTACTGATGACAGCTCTATAAATGATCAATAAACCCGACTAATGAGGCAACATTGAAGTCAAAGAAATGAAAGATGAATCCAGGTAAATGGAAAAATCTGTGGCTAAGAAACTGCGAAATTCAGGTAAAGAATACATTTCCCAGAAAAATGGAAAATTGAAGCCGGCTAAAACTATGCTTAGGTCGACCACACAAGTACAGTTTCACGAGAGTTTGAAATGAATGGTTCAACTGTATAGTTTTTTTTGTGCGACTCTAGTGACCATTCGAGACCCGTCGCCCCTACCTCCCTTTTCCTCGAGCCCCTCCCCCGCGCGTCCGGTAGATGGGTCACTGTCCTCCCTGGGGCCCCAGTCACATAGTTTCTAAACACTCTAAGAGATCGCGCCAGGACGAAGGGCTAGATCAAGCCAAAGACCGTAAAAAATAAAGGGCAAAAAAACCTATTCAATGTTAAAAATATGTAATAATGATGCAGTAGTCTTAGTCTTAGATTAATATAAGAAGGTTTTAAAAAAGACATGCTAGAATAAGTTAGAGAATAAGACCGAGGAGGGTTTGGGCCCACCCCCCTCTCGCTGATAGAAATTGCACATGTCGGAGATAAGAAAAAAAAAAGAAAAAACCTCATTTCCCTCATCCCTATTATCTTTTTTCATTTGTTAACCCTAACATTCCTAGCTTTTCAGAACCCATTCGGCGCCACTATATCCTTCACCTCAGGGCTCAAGACAAATCCGGGCTCAATTTTATTCTTCACCCACCCCCCCCCCCCCTTTTATATTTTTGCGCTCAAACCATTCGGGCTCCCACCCTCATACCCCCCCCTCCAACACCATTCCAGTACCGCGAGCAAAGGAGGTATACCCCCGCCCAAAAGGGGCCGGGGCAAACAATATCGCATTTTCAAGGCCCTCCTCCACCGACACCCTTCCATTAATCCGCGTCTTTCCCCCCCCCGTTCCCCAAAACCTTTTCCCCCCAACCCCCTACCTTTTACGACCCCTCTCTTTTCCCCCCTATCATCTAGTCGCTATCACCCCCTCCCCTCCAGAGCCCAGAAGAACACACAAAAACCTCACCAAAAAAAAAAAATGCAGCTGAGACTACTCGCTAGGTCTAGAGCCCCCCCCCCCCACTCCCCGAAGCCGAACACAGCGGAAAACAATTTTAAAACCTAAACGTGGTGGGTATTTCAGTCTCATTTAACTCAACTGAGAAAAACCCGAGACAAATGAATTTTTTTTTTAACTAAAAGGGTTTAAAACGATTTTTGCGGGGTTGTGTGGGTTTCAACTGTGAGTTCTCAGTTCAATGGTCAGGAGCAAGGCTTTTTTTTTGTTCTTTTCGCGGAGTTAAAGATGTCGCGTAAAAAACCAAACCCGTGTTTGTATTTTTAATTATTATTATTGTTTTGAGGCCCGTAAAACCCAGTAAGGTCATTGGGGCCTTTTTAAAAATAAATTAAATCAGTAAATTTCCCCAATGGGAAAAAGACATCACATAGTCCACCTGTTAGAAAAACAGGGGGAGAAAAAAATATAAAAAATATACAATAATAAAATTTTTTAAATTAATTTAAAAACGTTTTTCCCCCAATATAAAAAAATCCCCTTTGAGACACCCCATGGGACGCTAAAATGGGCTTTTAAAAAAAAGAAGTGATCACCTGCTAAAATAAAACCACGGGTGTATACACTACGTTAAAAATTAAAAACCAAACTATTAAAATTTAAACTTTAAAATCATAAAACGGTTAAAATAATACGTTAAAAAGAAAAAAAAAAACAATTTAAATAACTAAAATTTTAAAAAAAAAAACTCAATATGAAAGTCCAGATGATCACTTTATAAAAGTACTCAAAAAGCATTAAAAAGATCCGCCGGGGCGTAAAAAACGAATAAACAAAAACCCATCCGCGCTATCGCGTAGTAAAAACCGAAGGTCCCTTTAAAATTAATGCCAGGCGTAGGGGCATACTTGCAACACTCCACCAAAATGTGGTACACACTAAGGGGAGCATCGCAAACTCACACACTGGAGGTGGGTCCCCTCTCAATAAAAATCCATGGTCAACGCGTTTTTCCACGCGGACCTTGCACGAGACCTCCTTCGTCGGGACTTTCGTATTGAAGGGGCCACCGGACACACCGGCCCGATGGACCGCAGCTTTTTTCGACAGGGGTCGAAACCCACCTCGGCCAGTCAAAGCCCCCAAACGCCGAACAAAACCCTTTTAGATCTAAAAACATCACACCCTACTCGCCTCCGGGGGCAGGCTGCCGCCTCCTTTGCCCCTGGCCCACCAGTTCATTTCCTGGAGACCGCGGACCAGGAATCCAGAAAAAGGGGACCGGGGTCTTAAAAAATCAATTTTTTAAAATTGCTCAGATCATCTGCACCAGGGATTCCAAGATAGGGGGTGGACAATGCCAACAAGCACCGGAACCGTGCAGATGAGAACAAACGGTACACTTACATACAAAAACACAGAATTTAAAAAAAGGCTAAAAATTCACCATAAAAACACTGGATTCACCGGGTAAACCAAATTTAAAATTTTTTCCCCCCAAAAACAAATGCCATCCCACGGAAGCCCCACACTTGGGCCATCCTAAAGTTTGCGCTCAAACCCCTGAAAGCGAGGGGAGGGGAGCCATTAAATGTCCCTCATTATAATCGGGGGGGTTTGTCGCTTGGGGAAACTTGGCAAATCATAAGGATTGGGGTAGGGCGAATTTTCCGGGGAGAAACTCGCCCTGGGTATGGGGGATCCCCTTGGGCGGGGACAAACCACACGTGTCGAATACCGATAGCATCCTGATCCCAACCCGGGCCTTTACACCCATTTGGGTTTTCATAAAAGCACTTTAGGGATAAAACGGGGCGGTAGGCAACATGCCCGGCAGCAGGAATTTTTGAAACGAAAAAGGCCAGAAGTGGGACCGGCCGGTAAGATAGAGGGGGGCTCACCGGGCCCGGCACAGATGCACGACGGGACGGTCGAAAGCACCAGACCATCGTATGCCAGCATGGGACACTACCAGCATCTTCAACCCGAAGGTCCTCGCTGATGCAACACAAAACCCCGTAACTAGTTTCGATCTTACCAAGGCCCTATACAGCCACAAGGTTCCCTATCACCCCCCGGGACCGACCGCTAACCACTTTAAAAGCAGGTTGATCTTTTATCACCTCGTTTTTCAGGTCTTTGATGTGGGGAAAACAGGAAATTTTAAAAAATCAAAAAAAAACCAAAAAACTTTAAGGTCTCCGAACGGGTAAAACAACGTATTCATTAAAAACTGGGGCTTGTTTATTCCACGAATCAAGGAAGGGGAACGACCGCGTCTTGGCGAAGAAAAGCGAAAGCCCTTACCGATGCCCCGACCAAAATTGTTGACAGAGAGTTGTATCTGCCGTTCACCCTGGGGGAGACTCGATAATACAATAAATTGCTAGTCATCCACAAAGAGGCTGAACGGACAGAATGTGACGCTGCCAAAATCCATTTTTTGCATGGCGAACCGCAAAAACTTAAAATACTGCCCTGGGGCACCCCATTTTTTTGAAAAAAATCATCGGATAAGGTGTTTTTTAAAAACCTTCCCCGGAAATGTCATCGACATAAAATTAGCAAAAAAAACAGGGAGGTTCCCAGGGAAACCCCCCAGTTAAAAAGGTTTTTTTAAAATGCCGTCCCGCCATTGGGATCGACCTTTCTCCAAGTCAAAAAAAAACTCCCAAAAATGCCGTTAGGGAGAAAGGCGCACGAACGCCGTCTCGAGACGGACAGATGACCACCAAAAGATCGGTTTGCGGGAAAAACCACTTTGAAAATTTGATAGTAGTTTGGGATTCTAAATACCAATAATCGTTTATTTATCATTTTTCCAATATTTTGCATACACAACTAGTTAACTATGGGTCTAAACTAGTTGGTTTCAATTTTTCCTTCCCACTTTAATAGGGGGAATAATTTTTTCTTGCCCCACAGTGTTGGGAACTGACGAATTCCCAAACACATTGTAGATCCAAAAAAATGCTCGCCAGCAGGGGTAACTGGCGCAACATTTCAAAATTTAAAATTGTCGTGGGGGGCCAGGAGCTTGCTACCCGCCTGGGAAGGGCATAGGTCAGTTCACTAAAGAAAAGGGGGGATTGTAATCCTCCCCCGACCTGACCAAAGCAATAGAATGGCGCCTATGTTCCGTTTATGCGCTGAAAACTCATTTGAGAGCTTGCAGTGCGATAGGGTGAACTAGAGCCCAATACTTGGCGACCCCCAAAGGGGGAGGAAAAGCGTACCTTTTACATGGGGGCAGGTATGTTATTGTGGTATTTTTTGCTACTACGTAATTTAGAATTTTGTCCCAACCTTAGTTTGGGAGTGGAAATTGAAGGGTAGATAAAAAACTGCTCCAAGACTCTCTTCCTTTCACAAAATGAAGGGCGAGCTCGGCACGCATAATCCAATGATTCAGATTATCCAAGGGGGAAACCCGATGGAAGAGACGTAATGCCTTCGACGGCAAAAAGCCAATCTCACTCCTCTTTTCCCCCAGGGAACAGGATGGGGCGCGGGTTTGGCGAGGGTTTTTGGAAGATTCCCTCGCCCCATATACCGTCGAAGTAAAAGGGCAATATTAACATCGACGCCGGAGAAAGGGTTGTACAAATACGGCGAGCTCGCGAAATTTATCCCCTCACACGTTTTAAACCCCATTGTGGGGCACGTGCTATACCGGGAGGGGCTTCAATTACGAAAGCAAATGGGAAAGTGATCGCTGCCACATAATCCGAGTGGACCTCCCAAAGGAATGGCAGCGATCCCGGGAAAAAAGAGTTTGGTCATGGCAAGAAAACACCATTAAAGGGGAAAAGTTTGTCTGGTCCCCCTGTTCATTAATAAACCAGGGTTTCCCGAGCAAGAAATCCTCTACCATCCCCCACGGGCGCTGTTATTTAGACCCCCACACCAGGTTTTTGTCGTTTAAAAATCCCCAAGATAATATAGGGGGCGGGAAGTTGTTTAAAAGGGGGCCCAAGCTCCCTTTGAAACACGTTCACCTGGGGGGAGGTAGATTCAGCATACAGTTATTCTATAGGGGGGACTCTCACCAAACACTTGGATCAATACAATATTTTTAGACTTATTATAAATTGCACGTGCAAGTATAGCCACACCTCCGCTACCCCATCGAAGAATGGTTTTTCGGACGATATACATCGTACCCACGAAGCTCGGGCTGTCAGTTGGGCGGAAGTGGGTCTCCCCAAACAAATATGGAAGGGTGCAGGGAAAAAATTTAGTTTAATTTCCTCACACGAGCATAAAAACCCCCACAATTCCATTGTAGTACGACATTAGGTCAAATTAAAAAATTTTTCTCCACGCAATCCATGTCCTATCTCTTAGTAATAAAAATTGGGTTTAAAGGACCTTTTAGGGCCCCTGGCCTTCCAAATTCCCTGGACCCCGTTTCAAGAGAGGCTTTTGTTTTCTCCGGAAAGACTTGGGGGTTGATTTTAAGCGCGAAGGCTTTGTTTCACCTTTTTGGGACTTTTTTCTTACAAATTTTTGTCCCGGGGACACCTCTCTGGCCTTTCTCCAGGGCACCAGCCAAGGATTCGCCCTTTGCGGCCTCACCCGTTCCCGCCCCCCACTCCAACCTCCGGGGCCCCCAAGACCAAGCGGGCGAACCAACAAGGGCCCGCAATTCTTTTTTTCCCCCCCCCCGGGGTGGTTGGGGGTGGGTCCCCGAGGAAAATTCGGGGAGGTCCCCTTTTTGGCTCGGGGGGGTCCCCGAGGGGGGCCCCCGGGGGGGACCCCCCAAAGGGGGCGCGGGAGGTCCCAAAAAGGTGCATGGGGTTTTTTCCCTGAGGAGGGCTCCTCGGGGGTCGGGGGGGGGAAAAAAACGAAAAAATTTGGGGTTTTTGCCTTTTCAAGCAATTTGGGGGCCCCCCCTTTTTTGGCCTTAATTTTTGAATTGCTCGAGTAAGACAAGGGACAGGTCGTGAAATTTCCCTTTTCGAGAAAAATGGTTTTTACATTTTGGGACAGTTGTATTCTAGGGAAAATTTTGGGGTGTAAAATTTTTTAAATACCGAGCCTGACAAAATTTTTTTTCCCCTTTTTTTTGCCTGGGCAAAGAGATCTTTTTTCGGATTGTACCCCCGGATTTTTTTCTCCCCTTTCCATTTCGGACAGGCCCAGACCAGCAAATGGGGGCCCTTGCGTTACAGTGTTTTGGGAGACCGCTTTGGTTTTTCCCGAGCCCCCTTTCCGAAAACCCGCCCCGGGTTGGCTTCCCCGGCATCGCAGCTTCGAAACCCCAAAATTTCCCCCGGCCTGAAAGCAGGCCGGGGTTAGGGACATACGGACGGACCCAAACACGTGGAAACCGCTGGGGCCTCCTTTGGAAGGGTAGGTTTTCAAAAAAAAAAGGGTTTTACGGTGGGTTTTTTTTTTCTTTTTCCGTTTTTTTTGGGGGTTTCAATCGGTATATTTTGGGTTGAGGCTGGGGGAAAGTTCCCACAAATCCTAAATGCCACCAGTCGGGCAAAACAAGTGACCACCCCCTTGCAAACATTGAAAAAAACCCCGGAGGCCCCCCTTTTACCGGGAAAAGAGACTATTCTCAAGGGGTTTTTTTGAGTTTTGCCATTATTTTTTAGGACTGAATACTTTTATTTTTTGTATAAATTTATAGTGCCATCACGCAGTTTTTTTTATTGATATTCAACGTTTTTCACCTTTTAAATCACCTACGAGGAAAAAGGTTTTCTCGCTTAAGACTTTCGTTTTCCTCTACCAGAAAAAACCAAAAAACGGGGCGGGGGGCCCCCAATTTCCCCCGGACTTTTTTTTTTAAAGGGCTGGAGGGCCCTTTACCCTTTTCCCGGGGTCTTATATTTAATAGGGGGCCCGGGGGGCCCGGGGGATGAGTTCCAGGGGGGGGTGGCAGAAATTGCTAGGACAGTGAGGTCAGCGGTGACAATGGAGGGGGCCATCCCTTTTTTGGGGAAAAACCGCAAAAAAACTCAAAATCGGCCCCCGGGTTCCCCCAAAATTTTTCAACCCAAAGGCCCTAAAAAACCCTCCTGGGGGGAAAAAACCCCACACGACGCAGACAAAAACCCTTTCCCGCTGGGGCTGCCCCAAAGGGAGAGGCTTTGCAGCAAGGGGGGGGAAAGTGCCAATTTTTCGCCCGGGGCCCCTTTGGAACGAAAACCGGGGTTTTTTTTTTCGGGGGAGGGTCCCCGGGGTTTTTCACCCTAAGGCCCTTCCCCCAAAAATTTTCCCCAACCGGGGCACTTTTTTTTCGGGAGCTAAAGGGCAGGGGGATCCAAAATAAAAAAAATACCGGGGTTTTCCCCCGGCTTTAAACGGAAAGGCCAAAGGCCTCTGTGGGGGGATGAACGGGGGGGAAAGGAAAAAAGGAAAGGGGGTAATAAAGCGAAGGGGGAAAAAGTGAAAAAAGGTGGAAAGTAAAAGGAAGAAGAAAATATGAAAGGGGAAAAAATGGATGGGTTTGCCCCCCAAAAAGGGTACTCCTGCACAGAACCCCCCCCCTTTTAAAATCGCTTTTTAACACAAGCGGGGGGTTTCCTGGGGGGCTTTTTTAAAACCCCCGTCCCGCGGGGGGGCAGTGATTGTGTTTTTATTGAAATTTTTAAAAAATGGGGAAACCTTTTCCTGTGGAAGTTAAACCCCTGACTATCATGCCCCAAAAAAGGGATCGGGCAAAGCCAAATTGAAAAAAAATTGAACCGGGGGCTACCAAGCAGGGGGTCTCAAAAAAATTAAAAATTTTTTAAATCCCTTTTTCGCAAGGAAAAAAAAGAAAGTTGAGGCGCCCAAAAAATCGGGGCATAAACAATACATCAACAACCCGGGATTTTGGGTTTTTCGACCTTTTTAAATTTTTTTGCAAGATCAAAATCCCCAAAGGGGGCGTCAATTTTAAACCCCGGGGACTGTGAAACTGACGAGGGAAAAAAACACGATTTAAATTAAAAATTACCAAAGATAATATTTTGGACACCACAATACTTTAAAAACTTTTATAAGCCAGGCCCTTTAAGAACAAAACAAACAAGAAACCTAATGTTTTTTTATTTTTTTTTTTAAAATGGATTTTTTTCCAAGACTTTGGGCCCCTTTCATGAAGAAAACAAATTTTTCTCTTATTTGTTTCGCGGGCATTACAAATATTTCCCTCGATACGACGTTTTTTGAAAACTTTTCGATTGGGAAAACCCGACCAATTTTTTTATTATTATTTTTATTATTATTTTTATTATTATACCGCGTCTTACTACCCATTGGGTTTTTACCATTTTTCCTAATGTGTAATGGAAGGGGGGGGAGATGAAATGGGGGACCCCACAGGTTTTTAAAGGGGGGAAACCCCAACCACGGGGAGGCCTGGGAAATTCCCCCCCCATTCACAAAAATTTTTGTCAGATGTAAGGGGGGTTTGGGGTAACAGATAATTTGTCCGGGAAACCGAGGTTTTAAAACCCCCCCGCCAGCATAAAGTCTGACATCTTAACCCCCAACCACCGGGGCCCCCCGCAAAACCAAAAAAAAAAAGACCCCCAAAGGGATTTTTTTTGGTGTATACATTTTGCAGGGCGTATTCTTTAAATTTATGTTAAATCAAAAAGTTATGCAAAGCACAATACCTTTAAAAAATTTTTTTTCAATATTTTAAGTTTAAAAAAATTGGGGTCTGAAAGATACAAAAAAGTAGGCAAGTACCAAAAAAAGTTTTTTTCCCCCCAATTGCCTTGCTCGGAAAAACGATATTTTAAAAAACCCTTTTTCGGCTGAACAAAACCCCGCCTGAAGGGGGGTTTAAAAAACATTTTTAAAAAGGGGGAAAAGCTCGTCGCAACAAATACATAGGGGAAATTTTTTTAAATTTGGCAGTAACACGTCATTGGGGGAATAAGAAAAAACCCGTTCACCAGTTTTTTAAAAAAAAAAAGGGTTTAAGGGGGGCGCCGTGACCTGGGAGGGTCCCCAGCCTTTTACAACTGAAAGTGTGAACAACGAGTTACACCAAAGCCCAAGGGGGGGAAAAAATACCCCCAAACAGCAACATGTTCAGGGCCCCCAAACCCCCCCCCCAAAAATTAAATTTTTTATTTTTTACACCGGAGTTTTTTCCCAAAAACAATTTCGGGGATGGATCCCCTTGTTTCGTCCTATGGTTACTGGGATCGTGGAGGGGAGCTTGAAAACTTTTTTTAAAAACAAATCCTACCAACCGGGGCAGAATGGTGACGTTTTTCCTAAATTTGGTTCGCTTTTTTGGGGAATACTGAAAAAAGAGCCCTTCACTCCAGATAAAACTAATTTACAAGGGCTTAGGAAAAACCCAACCCGAGGACACGCTAAGGTTCTATCCGGGACTTGGAACGATGGGGAGCTGAGACCCACTGGAGCTAAGAAAGTGTACATTTTTCAACATACTTAACGAGAACACCCTGGGGGGGGGAGGATGGAAAAACACCCTTTTTGGACCCCCTCATTGCCACACTTGAGCTGCGGGGGGCCCCCAGTCGTGCTCCACAAGTATCCAAAGGCCCCCCGTTTACCCCCCATATCAGGGGTTGGGAAAAATTGCTTGAAATATTGAACCCGGGGTTTTCATGGCTCTTCATATAAAAAATTTTTACAAAAAAACCCAAAAAAGGGAGGGGCAGAGACACATATCAGTTTTTTTAAAAGGGAAAAACCCCAGCCCCGCCCACAAAGATGAATGACCAGTCTTCTTGGAAAGGGGGGAAAATCCCCACACCGAAAAGACCCCCACCCTTTTCAACCCTACCCATGGAGAAAAAGAAAAATGGGTAAGAACATCTGGAGAAGCACGGTTTGGGGGTCCCCCCCTTTAAAATTTTAAAAAAAAAGGGCCAAAAAAAGCCCCACAACTACCCCAATTTTTTCGGGAGAGGAGGGTCTCATCGGACAGCGGAAGGAACCCAACAACAATGGCACGTTCAAAAAAAACACCATCCTCGAGAGAAAACCTTCTACATTTATCGTGAAGCGGGGGAAAAACCACCCCCGGACCAAGACTATTATCAAGATTGGGCCGGGTTACTCGAAGGGGGAAGGGGAACACCATTTTTGGGGAAAGAACTTCCAAGAGTCTTTGGTGGAACGAAACCAGACTGGGAAAACCTCGAGGTTTAACCCACGGATGGAGTAAAAAACCCGGAAAAACGAAAATTAGCTCATCGGGGAAAACCCCATCCCAAGGAGACGGAGGAAATTAATTTGGAGGGGGGGAAAAAAAAGTGGACTTTGGCAGCATTTCAACCCCCAAACCCCCGGTTAACTACAAGGATTCAACCAAAAACGGGGAATTTTTCAAACCGGGGAAAAAACAAGAAAAAAACGACTCATTTGGGAACATTTGTTCATGAATTAGGTATCGAAAATTTATAGAAAAAGAGAACCAATCAAGATACGAAACACAGAAGAACCAGACCCCCAATACCAAGAGAAATCTGCACCGGAAGACGGGAAAAAGGGAAAAAGAAACGGCGAAGAGAACGAAAAGGGTCACCAATTTTCCCCTCCCTTTTTGGAAAAAAAAAATAGACAAAAATTTTCCTGCAAGATGAAAATCTAAAACCCCCCGCCAACAAATTAAAGGACTTTCAAAAAAAAAAATGGGGAAACGGGTTTGCGGGGCCGGGGGCCCCCTGCAGGGGGGGAAAAAATGGGGGAAAAAAAATGGCGGTTTAAAAAAATATGTGAAGAAAGGGGGTTGTTTTTTGCCGAGACCAAAAAGAAAAACCCCCCCACCCCATAAATTTCCCCAAAAAAAAAAAAAGCCCAAACCCCCAAATTTTTTTAAAAACCGAAACAATGGGAAACCCAAAAAAGGGAAAAAAAAAAACCCAAATTTAAAAGGGTTTTTTTAGAAATTTTCCGGGTTGATCAAAGGAAAAGGGAAAACCAGCTATAAAAGGATGCGTTTTTTTCCCCTTTAAAGGGTTTTTTTTTCCGAAGTTCCCAATTCCAAAAAAAAATCCCGGGTTGGGTTTCCCAAAAATACAGCTGCTGGGCAGAAAATATTTAAAAAAACCCGGGGTTCACTTAAATCGGCCCGGAAAAATCTTACAGGGTATTTTCCCAAAAGACGCTTTGGGTATGGAAGTAGATTTAAAATCAGGCCTTCTTCCAGTTTCCGGTTTTTAAAGGAAATCCCCGCATTCACAGGCATATACTATGAGGGGAAAAAATAATTTAGCCCAAAAAACTACCTATGGGCCACGCAATGGGGCCAGCAGCCATGCAAAAGTACCACAAGGGGAGGGCCAAACTAAGGGAAAAAGTCATTTTCAGGAATAACAGGTTTAGCATATCTCGACGATTTAAATGTTTTACTCTACAAACTCGGAAACCCTAATAATATCACCACACCTACTCACATAACAATGGGGCCTTACACTAGAAACTAAGGATAAGTCCTCCAAAACCGTAGCAAAGCAAGCTAAGCTTACCTAACCTAGGGCTTGGATAAATGATACGACAAGACACACCCACCATGAACAGAAACAACACGAACGAAGGGCCAGCAGTAATTACTTCGCGCCACCTCCATAGATACGGACAACAAAGGACTGAAAGAATTGCGGATATTTTTTCGAGGCTAGGACACCAACCTACAGTGCCACATACGTCCGTCCGCAAGAATATACAGGGCCTCCCCGGCATTTGCAGAGAAACTATTGAATTTCCCAAGAGATATCAGTGTATCTGTAAAAGCCAGGACGTCATACCATGGAAGTGTTCTCAACCCGAAACCCCATGGACCACCGGCGAGTCTTCGCCCTACAGAAAATGAATGCCGCATCAAAGGTTTGAGCAACAGAAAAGAAATCAAACATAGCTGAGGTAGCGGCAGCACTGATTACCTGGGTTAGGGAACATCAAGTAATCAGGCCGTCGCGCGATCAGGTTGGGCCACAGACAACTGCAGCGGTTCCACACAACGCGGCAAGAGGACGAGGACTGGGTGTTCGCAAACCAGCAGGACATTGGTAACCTGCACCTATTCGTGGCCCACAGAAAGAGGGGCTGTGGTGGGAGGCATCCAAGATAAACCTGCAGAACCGACCATCCATGAAGAAACTCTACGTCGGATCATAGGACAGCGAAGGGAACCATTATTATTGATTATTATTATTATTATTATTATTATTATTATTTGGTTTTCAGAGGAGCCACCATCGACCACACTGGGGGTCATTAGGGCCTTACATATACAGGGATACATAGTAAAATTCTCCATAGGAGAGAGACCACAATTCACAACCTGTTATATAAAAAGGTGAAAGACAATATAAAAATACAAATAAAAAGGATGGTTATTCTCATATGAAAAAAAATAAAAAAACCATTTGAGGCTCTGCCATAGAGTACTCAAATGGGCTCAAAGTACAATTGAGTGAACACCTGCGAAAAAAAACCACAGGTGTATCACTCTAAGAATAATCACAACAAACATATTAAAACAAATACAATATATTAGTTAAAAAGAACAAAACAAACGTGTTTAAAATAATTATTTTATAAAGTTTGTTAAAATGGATAATACGACCAAGACAAACACATTAAATATACTAAAAGATAAAAAATGTGGTCTCAATATGAGATAAAATCCAGATGAGCCTACTCTATAACAAGTGACATCCACATGTCACTAAAATAGATTCGCCTTGGCGTATAAAATGGAGTAAACAAATAACTTACCTTTCAGCGCTGTCACCTTTAAAATCAAGCCAGGCGAATAGGGCAATCCTGGCTCTGCGACACTCCAACCAAAAATGTGTGGTGCACTACTAAGGGGAGCATCGCAAACTATCACACACACGTGGAGGTGGATTCCCCCTCTGGAGAAAAAATCCTGGTTATAAATGGTTATGTGCCCGACCGGGAAATCTCGTCACGATATGGGAGACCTTCCTCTCTTCTTAGACTTTCGTATAGAAACGGGCCATCCGCGACATACTATAACTGTCCCTGATGGGACCCGCAGCTTGTTCTTTTTTTCTGAGCAGGGGAAGGGGGTCGAGACCCTCTGCTCGTGCCAGGTGCGTAAGAACTCACACATATCACACGCCGTGAACATAGCCCTTTAGATCTAAAAACCTGAACCCCAAACTCGGCCTCCGGAGGCAGGACGTGCTGCCTCCCATCCCCCCCCTTTTGGCTGCGTGGTCCCCCGCCATTCATTATCCTTCCCTGGAAGACCACCAGCGTGACGAGAATCCTCAGCAAAAAGGTCGAGCCTGGTGCTTAATGAAATCAATTTATAAAATTGTTTCGTGAACAACTGCACGAGAGGATCCCACGAGTAGAAGAGTGGACCATGCTAACAAAGCACTCATGGAATCCGCGGCAGATTGAAGGACAGAACGGGTGACTACTTACTGTCGGTAAAGTCAAAACACAAAGATTTTAAAAATGGCATAATAATTCAGCAGTAAAAACACAGTTTCATTTGGTAAACCAAATTTGTAAAATTGGATCCTTCCACAATACAAAAGCACATCCCTACGGGAGACTGCCAGTAATGTAAAGCCATACAGTTTGAGATGCGCTCAAAAAATCCGTGAAAGCCGTGTGGGAGAGGAGAGCTCATTAAAAGTCCCTCATATACAAATGTATTGGGGTGTCGGCTTTAGGGAACTTGCAAGATTACAAAATGGCATTTCGGAGGGTCGTCTTTTCCCAGGGAAAACCGCACCTGGTGATGTGGGGAAGCCTTTGGCAGACTAACCCACACGTTCGTAAACAAGATAAAATCATTCCGGATCCCAACCTCTGGCCTATGTTACTACGCGGCCATTTTTTGTACATACAAGACAGTCAACGGGTAGGGTGGATGAAATACAGGCGGTCTAAGCAAAGCTTAAATTTGGCATTTGCAATGCAATTTCGTTCCGACAACTAAGATGCCAGGAGAGTAAAGACCGCCGGTAAGAAAGAGGGGGCTCAACCTACGCGCGTCAGCCAACAGATGCTGAACGACTGGACCTGGTACGAAAAGAAGCACCATAGCCAGTCGAATGCCACAAGGTGGAAGCGCTATAGACATCTTTAACGGCCGAGGGTCCTAGCGGAAGAAAAAAACGTTAACCAATACAAACCTGCCGGAATCCAAGTTTGGATCATCACCAAGTGGCTCTATAGAGAACGGCATCAGTGTTTCCCTATCAGGCACCCCCCAATGAGCGACCACTCTCACATAACAACTATTAAAATTAAATTCAAAGCGTTAAAAAATACACCTCCTTTCAGAGACTTTATTTGTGGGGGATCCAAGTTAGTTTAAAAAAGATCGAATAAAGACCCCAGGAACCTTACGGTCTCGGGAGAGCAGGTAAAAACAACTTGTTCATTAAAAATGATTTGGGGACGTGGCTGTATATCCACGTAAACTAAGGATAGTTGACGACAGTCGTCTTGGCCGCAAGATAACGACGAGATGCCCACAACCATTGATTGTTTACACACGAGTTGTTCTGTCGTTTCAGCCCCTGTGGAGACTTAAATGAACTGCAATAAATTCGTAGATCAACACAACTAAGACATGAACGACAAGTACGTGCACGTTTTCCACATGCGTATTTATCGCGATAGAGAATTAAAACGATAGTGCTTAAAAGACTACCCTGAGGCAACCCCACACCATATTTTCCTGAATAAAACATCGGAGAAGGGTTGTTTAAAACCTTACCCGAAAGTGTCCATATCAGACAAAATTAGATATAAAAATAGGAGGTTCCCCCGGAACCCCCAATAGAAACAGGGTTTTTAAAATTGGCCGTACCGCCAGGAGGTTGGGGTGTCTAGATCCCCTATCTCTCCGCTAATCAAAAGAAGGACAGCCAAGAGGTCTGTTATATGAGGAACGCGCACGATCTTCTATGCTGTTCAAGAGGCGAACAAGTGATCAAACCGTGATCGTTTATATCGGCGAAAGCCACTAAATTGCATATTGGTATAGTAGATTGCGGGATTTTCTAGATATCACATATAAATCATTATTGATCATTTTTCTCTAATATTTTGCGTACACAACTAGTAAGGCTATCGGTCTATAACAAACGGCTCTTAATTTAATTCCAGTCCACTTTTTATATTGGGATAACGTTGCTTGACATCATGTGTTGGAATGACGAGATTCCCAAAACACATATTGTAGAGGTCTAAGAAGAACGCGCGGCGACCTCCAGCAAGGGACATTTGGCGCAAACAGTTTCTAATGGATACCATCCGGGCCATGAAGTGTATTGCCCGCCCTGGGACAGTGCATCGTAAGTCCTCATTAATAAAGGGGAGTTAGTAATCTTTCCCCCCTCCTTTGGCCAAAATCAATATAAGGCGCTCGATTGCTTGCGCTTATATCACCGCGAACCGTCGTTAGAGTTACTCGCAGTGCTGGTAATATAGCAGCGGCCTAACAACGACCCAATAACAGGTTGGGCACCTCGCACATGGGAGGATGACAATCAACCGTTAACATGATGGCATTTAAAGGACTAATTAATGGAATTTTTGTATACCCTTCCGCACTTAAAGTGTTACGTATATGTCCCGTCCCAAACCTTAGTTGTGGGGAGTGCTAATTGTACAGGGAAGAAATAATCTGTCTCCAAGAACTCTTCCTGCTTTCCTCGAATAAACAACGGGACAGCTCGAGCACGTAGAAATCCGGATTTATTCAAATTCTATCCAAATTGACGTCGATGAAATAGCGAAGGTGGCCCCCTTCCGTACGATCAGAAACCAGCCAACCGACGACTATCGTCTCGTTCCACCAACCATAGCCATGGAACAGGAACTAGGCGCGGGAGATTAGGTCGAGGATTTAGGATGACGAAGCACTCCGCCGCCGGCGATGACTCTGTCGAAGTAAAATGCCCATTTACCTTTAATGAACGACCGTCAGATGTTGGGGATTCACCAAATCACGAGCTCCGGCGGAAAGATCGGATCCTAGTCACACTTTTTACACCTCATGGGTATTCCTGCGCTGTAAATACCGAAGCTGGGAAGGTGATCACTTCAAGTGGTGGCAGAAGCAATAGAGGATAAATAGATCAACTCACTAATTGTTATTGAGCCAATAAGACAATAGGTCCGAGGTCCGATAAGAACCTTCGCCAAAGGAAGTTGGGCAGCGATACCCGGTGACTTACCAAATTGTTAGTAGGGGGGGGGGGTGGGTCGATGGCAGAAACGGTAACATCAATAAAGGTAATGAAGTAGTGTCTGGGGCCCCGTGTTCATTAACAACCAAGGTTTTTCCGCGAGACAAGAATAATCCGACAAAATATTCATCCTCTATTCCTACTACCATACTCCTCTCTCCGCATTCACCCAACTGATTGCGTGCTCATAAATTGGACCTTCCAATATTTTGAACAATCGCCCACACATCCAAGGTTAATTGCGCATTAAAGTCCCACCCCAAGCATGAATATAATGGGCGGAAGTTGTATAATAATTAAGGGCTCTCTAAGTCCTCTTCGGACCGACAGCGCCATCCCGTGGGAGTCGATTAAGCAGGGTGACTAACTATATTTGTTAAACCTATGTATTAAAACCCAAATTAGCTTTCAAATTCCAATATGGAGGAGAACTCCTGGATTCCTGAACAATAAGCAAACACCTTGAGATGCAGAAACGAGATTTATATTTGTGTGATATAATATTTCTTCTGCGAATAAAGCCACCCCTAAACCTCCCTCTTACACGTCTCCAACACCTCCAGCTAGCAAAGCCCCCCGATCAAAGAAAGGCTTGTCGGAACGATAACACAAAAACGTACTCCAAAGAACGAAGTATCGGGTTTGTTTTTCATCTTGGATGGGTGGTCGGAAAAGTTGGGTCTCTCCTCACTACAACCATCATACAAGATAGGAGAAGGATGCAGGGGAAGTAAATTTTGTTTTATAATTTTCATAATCCCTTACAAACGAAGTCCATATAAAACCGCCCTACCTAATTCCATTGAATATGTGCGTCATATCTGTATTATATAATATTTAGTTTATTCCAATCCACGCAATCCCATGTCATACTATCCCTTAATAAAAAAATTGAGTTCAAGACATTCCGTTCAGATTCAACAGTCACAAGGGCAGCATCATGTTCAGGTTCACATCAGAGAGGCATCTGGGTTTCAGACAAATACAGGGCCTTTGTTTTTTATAATTTATTTTTAGATTCCTTCTTTTTTTAGTCTTTTTCTAGTCCTATTGCGTTTATTTTTTTACTCTTCTCTTTTTCTCTTTGCCATTGTCTCCCAAGTCTCTCCTGGACCCTCACCGCTTTCAGAAGAGCTAAGGCCTTTGGTTTATTTTGGAGAGTACAAGGGTAGTTTTGGGAAATTTGGAAGTATACTCCTTGCGGTGGCCTAGCTGCGAAAGCGAAGAATCAAAAAAAGGGGCATTGAATTAGGAAGGCCTATGTTCGGAGGAAGGACCTTTTTTTTTATTTTTTTTTTTTTTTATTTATTCCTATAAAAATACATTATTCTTTGTTTCGTTTTAATTCCTTTTTTTTCTTTTTCGTTTGCCGGATTCGGCGGTTTTTTCCTTCTTTATTTTTTCGGCGAAGCTCCTTCGCTGCTCCTCCCATCCCTCCTTCTCTTCCTCGCCTGGCTTCCTTCGCTCTCCTCTTCTTTTCATCAAAGGCACCATGAATGGACTCGCGCCAATGGTGGAGTGGCGTGGGAATTGGACGTGGCGGCCTGAGTGGTTTTTGGCCGTATGGGGTTTGTGGGATGCGGTTGTTGGTGTGGCGTGGGCCTCCTCATTCAAATCTCAATCAAACCCCCATTCATTTTCATCAAAATCACACAATCATCACAAATACATCTTGTTTGTTTGGCGGCGCTTTGTATTTTGTTGCCTTGTTTGCGTTGGGTGCGCGCCTGTTTGTTGCGGGGTATGTTTGGTGGGTTTGGTTGTTTTGGCGGTTGGCGGGCGGCCTAGGTGGTTCTTGGGCGTGATTTCGGGTTGGTTGTGGGCGGGTTTTTGTGGCGTGTGTCCGTTTGTGGGCGAGTGCTTGCTGGTTGTGTTGTATGTGGTTGTCTCTTTTCTGTTTTTTTTCGCCTTCTAGGGGGTTATTATCGCCTTGCCTTGTGTTTTGGGGGTGTTGGGGCGAAGTGTTGTTTGGGGCGGTGGTGTTGTAATTGGTCGGGGCCTCGAGTCTCACCTGGTTTCAATCAACAACACACTCTATTCATTCAATCAAAAAGAACATTCCACCCAACATTCATCATCATCATATACAATCACAAATTTATTCACATCATCAAATCCAAACTCGCCCTCATTACTAAAAATATCTCTATCCTAATATCACCATCGACACCATCATATACGGTCCTCATAATCGGTCATGACTATCCTTGAGATATTGAGGTTTATGTGTGGTGGGCGGATGTTTTGGGACCTTGTTTTGGCGCCTCACCTGTTTCAACCGTCACATCACATCCAAATCATCAATTCAATTCATCATCACACATTTTCAATAATCATTCATCATTCCATCATTTCCGACCATACATTTTCACAGCAAATATTCAACAAACTTCATCATTCTCATTCCATCATATCAAAATCTCATCACCGTTGAACCATGACTGTTCACACATTCACATCATCAATCTGTAATCACAAAAATTGTATGTGGTGGATATGTGTCTCGCCTTGTTGCGGAGATTGGGGCGTGTTGATGGTGGGCGGGCCCTCGACAACTATATCACTTTGGGCGTTTGGCGTGGCCCCTCATCTGGATCACTTCATCTTCAAACCTGTTTTCAATCAATCAACACTATCATCACATAAACGCATCTGCTACTTCAATTCACCCTGTTTCACATCCAAATCAAGTTCACAACATCACATCATACTCACATGCAACACATCATTTTGCCCTCGCACCGTGAATTCCCGATGTCCCGTTTCATTGCAACATTCAGCCGGTTTCACGCAAACTTCAAAATCACCACATTCAAATCCATTCAAAAACCTCACGAAACTGGTGGGCGGGTGTGGCGTTTGGAATTTAGGTGGGCGGCTTCACAAACACCGTGTTTCAACAATTCAATCAAATCATACACAACCTTACAAATCACCTTTGTTTATTTCAAACACCCTCAACATTCATATCATTCATCATTTCACGACCATCACTTCTAATCAAACACATTCAACAATCATCAACATCATCATCAAAATTCATCGAATCAATTCAAACAAAATCATCATTCAGATCACAATCATCATCAAATCACAATCATCTCAAAACAAAAACCTGTATACAAATTTCCAATTCATTTTCATCCACTCACTTCACACACACACTTCAACATGGTTTCATTCACATTTCAAACTCACTCTGTTTCGCATTTCGGCATAATTTCATTATTCGAATCAACACCTTGTTTCACTCACATTCTAACACAAATCATCACACCTGTTTTTCTACACACTAACAATTCACCGACTTCATCAAATCATTTTTTTCATCAACATCAAACACCAACGAACAGTCAATCATCAATTCAATCATCATCACAATCACACATCAACATATTCCAATCATTTTCAAATTTCATTTTCCACATTTCTATCATTCACATCTACACACAAATTTTTCAGTTTCACACATCAATTTCATCATTGCAACCCACTCATCGATGCCTCCGCCCCGACCGGTCTCTGGATGCCAGAAGGCGTAAGGGTGAAGACGTGCGAGTAGACTCATGGGAGTTGTAGAAGGGAGGAAGTCGACTCAACAAGATGAGGAATGAGAAGACGTTAGAGTGTGCGAGCTCTAACAAGTGAGTAAGGAGTGGCGGCCGCAAACACTGCAAATTTATTTGTTTCCTTTTCCCCTTTTTTCTCTTTATACTTCCCCATTCCCCCCCTTATTTTTATTTTTTCCCTTTAATCCCCGGGAGGCTCCCTTCCGGGGATTTCATTTTCTCTTCTTTCCCGAGGAGAAAGAAGTGATAGGAGGAGGAGGGCTTCGGGGATTCCCCGAGGAGGGGGGCTCGGGGGGGAGGGAAGGGAGGGAGGGGGGGGGGGGAGGAGGAGGGTAGGGAAGAAGGGGCGGCCGCCCGAGGGGGTGGGGTACGGGGGTGTTCAGCCCACGGGAGGAGGGGTGCCCCCCATCCCCCTGACAGGGCCTGGTACCAAGCACTCAGTGTCCGCGGGGTAGGTCCGAGAACATTGGTGCTGTGACATACTTACAAAAGGGTAGTCGCCCACTTGAACTTATTTAATTGTGCAACAGTTCCCCCCGCTGCCGATTCCGTCTCGTAATTTGTTTGACACGAATCGATTAATTAATGGCACAGGTCTTGTAGGGACAGTTCTTTAGCATATTTATTATACAGCTGCAGATGGACGAGTCATATTTGCAATTAATGCAGAATTTAGGAGACTCGCATGGTTGTTCATGTGCCTCCTGTCCACAATCTGCACAGGTTGGCTTACCACGGCATCGCAGCTTCGTATGCCCAAACTCCTGGCACTGAAAACAGCGCCGAGGGTTGGGGACATACGGCCGGACCCTGAGCACGTGGAAGCCAGCTCGGACCTCCTTTGGTAAGGAAGGAGTGGCAAATGTAAGAATATAACTGTCGGTTTTCTTCACTACATCGTTCCTTTTGATGGTGATCCTATATACTTCGGTGACATGTTGGGGGGAAAGCTCCTCACAGATGTCCTCAATGCTTACGCAGTCGAGGTCATAGCAAGTGACCACTCCCTTGCAAACATTGAGGAACCTGTGCGGTTCCACCTTCACCTTTAAATTATTCGTGGGGCTCAACGGTATGGTAGTTATTGCCATTATTTTCGCTGTCTGAAGGTCATATTCGGTCTGGATCATTATTGTGCCATCGCGCAGTTTTCTAATTGAAACCCCAGACTCGGCAGCTCCACTAATCACTCTTTCGAGGACAAATGGTTTGACACGCCTGAGGTTCTCATTTTCTTCTATTCGAGACATTACCAGGAAGCGGGGCTGGGCCTCACCACTTCCTGGATTTTTTCAATTAAAGGGCTGGACGGCCTTACCCGTTTCCGCCTCTTATCTATATTACGACCCTGCGAGGGCCGGGCAGACAGTTGCCAGCAGTGTTTGGCAGTACGTTGCCAGCGGCGACAATGTTGTTGGCCATGCCATGATTGGGGACAACCTACACAATACTCGGATCGTAGACCCAGGGTGATCCAAGTTGGTTCTACCACATATGGCCCTGTTAACTGTCCCGACGAGAGGCTCTATACGACGCTAGACATGACAACCTTCGCATAGAGCATCGCCGAGACAGAGGTCGTCGCAGCAAGTGGGTGTAGGAAAGTGCCAATTTTACGTCCGGGCCCTCATGAACGCAACCGATCTTTTCCCAAAGTAGGGTACCCGGTTATTGTCATCCCTAAGGCCCTTCTACTAAGGTATTGCAATCGGCGCACTTTCATTTAGGAGCTCAAGGCAGTGGTATCCAATAATAAACATCGAAGAGCCGGGTTAGTTGCCAAGGTCGTCAACGGAAAGGCCAAAGGCCTCTGTGCAGGATGAACGGTGGGGGAAAGGAAGAAAAGGTAAGGATAGATAAAGCGAAGGGGGAAGAGTGAAAAAAGGGGAAAAGTGAAGGAAGAAGAAAATGATGTGAAAGGAAAGATATAGGATAGGTTTGTCCCACACGAGGTACGTCCTGCACAGAAGCCTCCCCTTTTAGTCGCTTCTTACGACAAGCAGGGGTTACTACGGGACTATTCTAAACCCCGTCCCGCAGGGGGGAAGGACCATCGGCAGCCACAATCCGATGGAACAACATCCCGACGGATCCCATCATATTATTGTACAATTAATTATTGATGTGTATGTATTATTTATGTAACATTGTATATTTTCAATAAAGGGGATGTTACAAGCATCCGGGAATCCTTCTCGCTTTTCGGCGAGTCCCTGCGGGACCTTCCACTCCTTTTACCGTCGCCGCCATCTTGGTGGCGAGGGTATAAAAGCGAGGGGAGGACTCGACTCAGGACTCAGTCGGACAGCGGGAAGGAACCCAACAACAAACATATGGGAGGGGTTGATTTATTGGGCAGTCACATAGGCCGACATAGGATAAGGATTAAATCAAAAAAATTGTATTTTAGATTATTTTACCATATGTTGGATCTAGCAATAATAAATTCTTGGATATTTAACAAGGAAGTTTTGATCATAAAGAATCCTAATGCAAGGCCGCTGACACAATAGAACTTCAGGATTGAAAATGCACAATGTTTTTGCCGTATAAGGAAAAGGGGTCCAAAGAGAGGAAGAGCACTTAGAGGCACAATTTGTACCGACTGACGACCCGTCAGACCCGATGCATATTGCACACGTTACTCAGATCATCGGTGCGGTCTCGCGCAGACCCTTGGATGAACCTGAACCCACGGAGGAGACAGAAATTTCGCGGGCGTTAGCCGCTCTAAGACCAAACAAGGTCCCCGGACGCGGCGGTATCAATAACTCGGTCCTCAGAAAGCTGCCCTTGGAGGCGATTAACTTCATCGTAGAGTTATTCAACGCCATCCTGTTCCTGAGTCACTTCCCCGAGCTCTGGAAGCACGCCAACGTCCTCTTCTTTCATAAACCGGGTAAGGACCCGGCACTAGCTTCGTCTTACCGACCGATCAACTTGCTCGATTGTTTGGGCAAGTTGTTCGAGAGACTTCTACTGACGAGAATGACCCAACATGTTCGCGAGGCAGGCATCTTGGTGGACGAACATTTCGGCTTTCAGGCAGGACATGCATGCTACGTCTCACTAACTCGTCCGGCTCGTGGAGCAGGTCACGAGGAACGACAACATCAACAGGCTGACTCTTTCTCGACGTGGCAAAGGCCTTCGACCATGTTTGGCACGAAGGTATTCTTTTCAAACTCCTCTCCCTGAACCTACCCTTCTACCTAGTTAAGGTTGTATAATATTATCTATCCCACCGCACCTTCTCCACTACCTTTGGGAACGCCACCTCCCAAATCAGAAGCTTCCGGGATGGAGTGCCGAAGGGTTCCTCGTGGGCCTGGTGCTCTTCAGTCTGTATGTGAACGACATTCCAAAATCCCCAGACACCTAAGTTGGCACTGTATGCGGACGACACGGCTCTAGCAGCGGAGTCGTGGCGAGGGCAGCTGGTGGAGAGGCGACTCCAGACGCACCTGACACAGTTGGAGGGGTGGCTGACCACCTGTATGACAAGTATTACCGTGGAGAAGAGCACAGCAGTGCTCTTCACATGGAAAAGAAAGTTCTACAGGCCGGCCCCACTCCAGCTGTTCGGAGAAAAGATCAAATGGGCGAACAGTGTTAAGTACCTGGGACTTAGGCTGGACACCAAACTGACTTGGCGAATACACTGTAATGAGAGACTTAACAAGGCGAGGCAAAGGCTGGGAATCCTTGGCCCACTGCTTAACGGGCGTAGTGCCCTGTCCACAAGGAACGGTCTGTCACTGTACAAGAAGTTGCTCAGACCGATCCTCGACTATGCGTGTCCCGCTTGTGGCCACCTGGCGGACACGTATATGAGGAGGATGCCGGCGTTCCAAAGCGTGTGTCTGAGGGTCATTGTGGACGCACCTTGCTATGTCCGTAACGAGAGACTGACCACGATCTTGGCGTTCCTTCGCACCACCTGTGTCCCCACCCACGTAACGTCACGACCTGAATATGCCTACTATTAAGGACCACTTCCCGAAGCTGGCACAGTCCTACCATCAAGGACCACTTCCCGAAGCTGGCACAGTCCTACCATCAAGGACCACTTCCGGAAGCTGGCACAGTCCTACCATCAAGGACCACTTCCGGAAGCTGGCACAGTCCTACCATCAAGGACCACTTCCGGAAGCTGGCACAGTCCTACCATCAAGGACCACTTCCGGAAGCTGGCACAGTCCTACCATCAAGGACCACTTCCGGAAGCTGGCACAGTCCTACCATCAAGGACCACTTCCGGAAGCTGGCACAGTCCTACCATCAAGGACCACTTCCAGAAGCTGGCGCAGTCCTACGACAGACATTCCGGTGCCACCAATCCTATTATCCAGGAGCTTGGGAATTACGTCATCGACCCTGGAGGGTGCCATCGACGTCCAAAAGCCCTGCTCGGATAAGCGAGATGTGTCAACATAGGTTTGGGAGGTTCTCACCCAGCCCCCCATTGAGTAGTGTCTCCGCACGTAACTTAAAAAAACAACTCTTATTCGGTTCCCCAACACACTTTCCGTTTTCCCCTCACCAATATTAATAATGACTCACCGACCTATTTCCTATCCCTACCCACACGTGTCTGAATACAACGTCACCGTCGTCGCGACAACAACCAGTTACCTCCGAAGCCGCAAGCCAGGGATAACTGTTAAAATTGAAATCGATGATTTTGAAGGTAAATTGCAAAATACAGAATGGCTAAGTATTTTAGCTTTCTTAACTGATCTAAAAAGCACACCTAAACATTCTGAATTCGAAACTTCCAAGGCAAAAAAACAAAATATAACTCAACTTGTGAGCCATCTCCACTCTTTTTGAACAAAAAAATGAAATTTTCAAAAATGACATATTAAAAGACCAATTATTTTACTTTGAGCCTGTCAATAAATGATCATCACTAGGATGCAGACTTTACCCAATTTATGATGGATTTAGTTCAGATTGAACAGATGTTCTGCTCTAGGTTCACTGATTTTGTAGAAATGAAACAAGTTTCTACTTACAATAATCCTCTCGTAAACACAGATGAAGATCATGATCTTGAATTGCAAATGGAACTCTGAAAGCTAAGTACTGATAACTTCCTAATCTCCAGGATCTAGTGAGTTTTTGAAATGAATGGTATCCAAATTTAATAAATTTCACCCAAAAAATTATGTTTGATGTTTGGTAGTACTTACATATGTGGAAGTACTTTTTCAACTATAAAAATATTGAAAAACAAACTGAAATAAAACTAAACTTATTTACTTAAAAAAGCCATGTTTTTGTTTTATTAACCATTTATTTATTTAATTAATAAAAATATGTATAAATATCTAGGCCATAAAGTTTATAGTCTACTTGACAATTATATTAAAAGAGTTTTTAGAGTTATAAACACCATGTGCTTCTGCTTAGTGTCATCTCTCCTTCCATTGGAATATTGATATTCCTACCATTCATTCAACCAATGATCGGGCTTGTAGCTTGTCACATGATTCATAAGAAATATATACAGTAATGCTAGCCACGTGACAACAACCTTTATCAGAAACTGTTCTCAGGACTTTTTAAACCATCTGCCTATATTTAGAAGCTCAAAAAACATACACCCATGTAACTAGGTGCGCAAACAGGGTCACCTACCAGCCTTACTGGTGACAGATAAAATAAAGGAATGTGTTACCAGCCCACAATACAGAAGAAAAGTTAAATAGACTTCAAACACGAATAAAACAAATGAATGAGTACAATATCATGTAATGTAATTTACAAATAGAGGGTGTTGAAAACATGAATATTACACCGTGACACATATACTTTGCGTGTCTGGGCACAGAGGATCTTTTTTTCTGCCTTCCATTTCGGACAGGCCCAAGACCAGGCAAAGTTGCAGTTAACGCAGAACTAGGATACCCACTTGGTGTATTATGAACTTTTTGTCCATAATCTGAAAGAAGCACCAAGGTTTGGGGACATATAGTTGAACAGGGAGCACATGAAAAACTGCTGAGAAAACTGTGTCATTCCACCTTCACCTGTATATTAGCTGAGTTGCTCAATGGTATTTCAGTTATTGCCATTATGTTGGAAGTCAATGTCAGCCATGTTCTGAATCATAATCATCCTACTACAGAGTTTCCTGATTAACACATCCGATTTAGCAGTTCCATTTATCACTCTTTCAAGGAAAAATGGGCTGACAAGTTTGAGGTTTTCACCCTCCTTTACTCGAGACATAACACAAAGTGGGGCTGAGGCCTCAGCACTTCCTCAAATTTTTCCAAAAGTAGGGATGGACGGTCTTTGCCATTTCCACCTCTTGTCAACGTTACATCCCTATAATGCCAGCAGTATTAGGCAATACAGTGCCAGCGGAGGTATGAGAAAGCATAAAATTTCCACAAGTACACAGGAAAAATTCACCCAAAGCAGAGCTTGGTAAAACAGTAAGACTTGGGTATAGTAAGTAAATGGACCATGCACTATCCATAAGCTTGGATTCAGTCTTGAGCCCAAACGGTCATGCTCGCACTAGACTACACCTCTGCTATGCAAGCCCTAGGTACATAGATTCACCTTAGCTTTAGGGTTCCCCTTTTAGTCGCCTCTTACGACAAGCAGAGGATACTGCAGGACTATTCTAAGCCCCATCCTGCAGGGGAGCATGACTCAATATTTAAACCTCTCTTTGGTGCAAAGAGGAAGGGCCAAGCTCCACATGGCACCAGTTGTAAAGGACTCAACACAGAAAGGAATGCGAGTTAGGCACTCCTTGTTCTGGAATAAAGTAGAACATTCCAAGAATATCTCAGAGCTTCTAATTGGTGTGTCATACCCCCACCTCCCTCGTCTGTTCCTGGACATACCTGCTTCTGGCCACTTTCTAAATATAAGGAAGGCCCAACCCAAGTAGTCAACTTTTTGCCTACACTACAGCTTAGGCAGTCCTTGCTTAAGAGGCAGTATACAGCAACCCACTATGGCGTTTATTTATATTCTTATTTCTTTTTGTCTTAAAATTATTAGATTCAGATTTTTTCTAAATTCATTTTTTAGACCCATAGTCTTTATATTAATTTTTCCCTCTTTTAAGTAATTTTTCTAGTCACTTTATAAAAGTGTTATGTTTATATCTATTTTTCTTATTTCTGTATGTCTTTATTATTCTATTTTATATTTCAAGTAATCAGATAAATCTGTGCCAGGACCGAGGATTGAACTCCGGACCCCCAGCACAAAAGCACCTTACCCCTTGACCACCAGGTCACCTTATAATAGTTTTTTTTTCTAGACCTCTCCAAAGTAGGCGGCACATATTATTGTCTACACCACAAACTGTTAAAAACCATTTTGCTAATTATACATACATTTTTCTTATGTGTTCATCCAATATTGAAAATACTCAATCTTAAATTCAATGTTTGATTCATTTTAAATAGTTTCTATCGCCCCCATTCTGTTAATTTTATATCAAGGGAGAAAGTGGAATTTTTTACAAACATTATTACTATTTTTATTATTTATGTTTTTTTTTTTGTTTTGATAGATTTATTTCCTTGTTTAAATTGAGTCATCAAGTATGTCACATCATGTCCAACACCTTTGCTCAGCTGGTAATGTGTCTATCTACTGAGCTAAGGGTCCCAGGATCTATTAATGGGATGGCCGAAAAATGTATCAATGTTGAAAGGTGGGTTTGTCCTTGGGCTTGATGTTGTGGCTGTTCTAATCTTAAGGTATATTATATGACATGAAGATACGACAGGCTTAGCCAGCCATTAGTGGAAAACATGAATTTAATAAAAATCTGACCCAGGCCACGGGCTAGAAACAGTTATGGATGTAAAATAAAGTATGTACCATCAGCAGCTTCCTTTTTATATCCTGAAACTTCATCTTCTTTCATTGTTTAAGATCAGGCATTAGTTGCATTCATAATCTTCCTAGTCCCCATCTCCCTCCACTTAAACCTTCCAAAACATCACCCCCTCATTTGTTCTCATAATGTAAACCATCCAGTTGGCCTTTATTCCTAGATTATTATTATTATTATTATTATTAGCACCGCGTCTTACTACCCGTTCGGGTTATACGCACTTACGCTAATGTGTAATGGTAGGGTGATTGTGAGATGAAATGAAGGACCTACAGTTTAACGTGGAATCCGAACCACGGTGGAGGCCTGGCATTCCCCACATTCACAAGATGTTTTGTCAGAGGTGAAGGAAGGGTTTGGTAATCAGATAAATCTTTGCCGGGACCGAGGATTGAACCCCAGCCGCCAGCTTAGAAGTCTGACACCTTACCCCTAGACCACCAGGTCACCCAGATTATTATTATTATTAGTAGTAGTAGTAGTGTTTAGAGGTCCATCAACACACTTTCTTCCTAAAATCACCTGCAGAATGGTTCCTTTTTCATTGACTTTTCTTAATTAGTTACTTTATACTCTATATGTTCCTACAGCACCACATCTCAAAACTTTCAAATATTTATCTTTTTTTCCTCTGGTCTTTGTCTCGTCAAACAATTCACCAGTTTACTCATCTCCAGTTCCAGTTTTGTTAATAGTAGCATCATCCTGTGGTTGAAAGCAGCCTTGGCCATTGTTATTTTTTATTTTACAAATATTATAAATTGAAATATATAAACATAAAGTTATTTTTCTTCAAAATTACTGCCATCGCTCTCACAGTAAAGAACCAGATGCCTCTCACCCTCAAAATGACTCTTTAGGTCAGGATTTCCCAAATTGTGTGTTGTGACACCCTCAGGCGTCGACCAAGTGTGGTGGTAGAAACTATTTAAAATGAATCAAACATTGAATTTAATATTGAGTATTTTCAATATTGGAGGAACACATAAGAAAAGTGTAAGTATAGTTAGCAATATGGTCTTCAACAGTTTGTGGTGTAGACAACAATATAGCATTGTGCTGCCTACTTTGAAGATGTATAGAAACAAACTACTGTATTATAACATAAATATATTAAATTTGTTTAGTTAAAAATATTCTGAATAAGTTTACTAGAATTTTCCTTTGTGGTTTAGTAAATGCTTATATTATATTATAGTAATTTTTGTTTTATTTCACATGGAATTGCTTAATATTTAAAATAGATTAATAAAAATACATATTGGGCCAAGAAAAAGAGATATAAATATGTCACTTTTACAAAGTGACTAAGAAAAGATTACATTAAGGAAAAACTAAAACTTATAATACTGTATAGTGAAATGCAACATACAAAATTTCCATTCCTGTTTTTTTTTTTACATATTTAAAAGAATGGAATACATCAGACAAGAAAACGCATGTTTCACCATTATGTACACATGAGATCATGTAAAACTAAAATATGTCTACTTTAATACCGTCCAATTAAGTTTTGGTTTTGTATTTTTATATTTAAAATAATACAAGCTAGTAATGTAAATGACATTTTTCTTTTAAAAAATTCCACCAAATCGAATTTGGGCATTTTTTTAAATACCAGGTACAGGGGCGTTGAAGAAAAAATCCTATATGGTGGTGCATTCTTAAAACATTTGGGAGCACCTGCTTTAGGTGTTCAAGTGTACAAAATGGCATGTTTATATCATATATTACAAGTTCTTTTTCTAAGAAGTTGCTGGACTATCAAGGATATAATGCAACATGCTTAAGGCTCTTTATTTCATTAATAATAATAACTATTTGCAATACACTAGACCCTATTTAGTTATACACTCACAGATTAGTAATAGTTATGCTGGCACACACCTTTCTCATAATGAACAACAAATGTCTCCAGTTAATGGTAGTTAAGTAAAATGCTTCCCTCTTCTCCAAGTGTTCAACATTCCTCTCCTCCCACTCACACAGTTGATTTTATCTGCTCCTACCAATTCTTCTTTGTAGTCTTTTACCCCTAAACTTCCACTTCATTCTCCTTGTGATCCTTTCCTTTTACATTCTCATTACATGTCCATATCACCCCACCCTTTTTTATCTACAATTTCATGTATCACAAATCTAGCACTAACATCTTCATTTCTAGTTCTTCTGGTTACTGCTCTCATGCTCCTTAAAAACTTCTTTCCCATGACCTCAACCTTCCTTGTTTCTCTTTGGCCTACATATTTCTGGTAAGCTTAAACTTATTTAAAGTTCATTAAAAAAATATTCTTCTAGGCTTAGAAAAGATTAAAATATTAATTAGCAGTTGATAAAACTAAAAAAGTATCCTTAAAGAGAAAAATAAAGCTTGATTAAATCTAGGTCAAAATTAATAAATCACTTGAATGTTAGGCAAAATATTAATTTTTTATCACTGTGTCTTACTACCTTTTCAAACTATACATATATATCGTGACCTCAATACAACAACTAGGTAGCTCATTTTTATTTAAATCGAGTTATTTACATTACAATTACTTTGTGTGAAGTGTTCTATTGAATGCTATAACTGGATATATTACAGGTTGTACCGTTGATACACAATCTTCATTTCAACAAGTAGGTATGTGTTTGACTAGGCTATTTTGTAATGCTACAAGTAGATATGAGTTACCCAGTTGTGCAACTAAAACTGCCTTGCCAAGACAAGATATCTAATTGTGCATCTAGTTTATTTTACAAACAAATGGACAAATCGAGTGTGTGTCTGTGTTTTTATTGATTTTTTTTATTATTATTTACCTGATAATTAAAGGTTCCAGAGGGAAAAAAATTGTTCAAGTTGCTCTTTAGAATTTAGAAGCACAAGCTGGTTCATATTAAATTAATGAATTTTAATTTTTTTCAACAAGTACATGAACTAAAAATTGTTGAGATTGTGTTTCAAATATATTTATTTTTCTGCTTTTCTTTATTTGTGAAAGCTGCATCATAAATTGATAGAAATATAATTGCATATGTTAAATCATTAGTAATAACTAATAAGTATAAAACATGATTACAAGCATTATTATTTGTTACATGAATGCACAGATCACAACGAGGCAAAAAAAAATGTAAAGACATTGTCAAGCGTTCTGGTTATTAGGTAAATAGATTCAAAAAAATTGAGCAAGACAGTGCTTGTAGTGCATTGATTACAGTTTAACTAAAATTGCAAGAAATTTTTGTTTAAAGTTAAGAGAGATATATATTTAATTTAAAATTTAAAATAGACAAATTGTTAAAAAAATAAATTTCTTTTGTAGGTTCCACATATTCTTAGGGTGAAACCACTTAAAATATATTGTTGCCTTCTACATCGAATACCATTGACAATTCTAAAATATCTTGTTGCCTTCTACATCGAATACCATTGACAATATTCTTGATTCATAAACAGAACCTGAGGATATTTCTCCTGATATTTCTGAACATCAAACATCATCCGACGAAGAATCATACAAAGACACTCAAAAAAGAAATAATGTAGTTTTGAGGCGTTTGATGCTAGATGAAGAACAGAAGCCTTTACAAAGAGAAAGGGAAGATGAAATTGCTGATTTACAGCTCTTAGCAGATGAATGAGAGTTGGGAGGGATGGAAGAAGCACCTATAAGAAATAACAACCCTAGGAAATGATTAAGACATCCAGAAGAGTGGGCAATAAATGTGTCAAGAACGAAACAACAACGTGGAGAAACCTATGTTTCATCCAGGAAAAAGCATGTTCCAGGTGTTTCCATGAAAGATCTATGTCGATAAAGCTGTAGAAAAAAGTGTTTTGAAATTTTTTCTGAATTAGGAAGATCATAATTTTTTTGGAGGTATTATAAATTAGAGACGTACGAGAGAAAATGAGACTTTATTTACAGTAACACAGACAAGATCTTAAAAAAAAAAGTACAAGAGAACATTCAAAAATAAATTTCACTTTGGTTTTCTATTTACCACGAAACACAGAATGAATCAAAGTTTGTAAGAATTTTTGAACAGTGTGAGTATGCACATAGAAAGTTTTGCTGTTGTTGAGTCCCACTATTGTCGCTCTGGGTCAAAAAGAAAATACCTAAGTCCTTTTCTTAATATCACACTTATGTACAGTATACATAAATCAGCATGCACAGAAAATGGCCATAAAGTGGCTAGTGCCCATACTTACAACAAAACCTTCACAGAGGAGTACAAGCTCGGTTTTCACCACCCCAAAAAAGATCAGTGTTGCACAGGGGCTTACAACACTCCTGGAATTGATAAAGATGAAAATTTATGACTCATATTTTAGCAAAAGACAGAGCTCAAGCCAAGAAAAAGCAAGACAAAGAGCGAGAACAAAGCTCAAATACGACCTTTATAAGCTGCAATTTTGATCTCCAGCAAGTTTTGTTGGCTTCAACCGATCCTACCAACAATGCTGTTTTTTTATAAGCAACACCTAAAATTGTTGAATTTCACAGTTTATGACATAAATTTAAAATAAGGGGATTGTTTCATGTGGTTAGAAGTAGTAGGCAAAAGAGGAAGCTGTGAAATAGCAAGCTACCTGTATCAATATTTCAATCTCTTCCACCATTGGTAAATCACATTTCCTGTTTCAGTGACCGTTGTGGAGGACAGAATCCAAACCAATTTGTTGCTGCAATGTGCTTGACCGACCTTCAGGAATTACCCAACCTATAAACCATACATTTAAAATTTAAGGTTGCTGGTCATAGTGAAATGGAATGCAACTCCATACATTCAGCCATCACTACAGAGCAACAAAGAGTCTGGAAAGTGAATTGGTCCGCTGACTGTAAGACCATTGCTCAAAGTGTAAAAAGAAAGTGTGACAAACCTTATATTGTTCATGAAATAACCCAGGATTGCCACACGATCGTTAGAAAAGAAGATGAAACTAGAAAGTCCATTCATTATACATTTCAAAGAAAGTTTTGACGAGGAGTTTAGAGTTCTGTATTTTAACAAAAAAAAACAAGGAATACTAACAAGTTCTTACTGTCAGACACCAAATATTTATGTGTGTCTGTCCTGCCTATAACAAAGGAAAAGTACGATTATTTGACTTCTTTATTCAAGTTGGTTCCTTCAGCATTAGGACAAGAATACTGGCCATTTTACGCAAATCTACCGCAACAAAAAGACCCAAAACGTCAAGGAGCTAGAGACAATTCATCATCTGATAATGAGAGTGAATAATTAAAATAATATTCTTGCATATTTCTGATTATTTCAATTTTTTTTTTTAACTTTGTATTAAATAAATACGCTTAAGGATGCTTATAATTTTGCTTTTTTTTGCAACTCACAAATAGATAATTATTTCTATCAAAAAATTGTCTATTTTACAGGAATATTATGAACCTATCTCAAAGTATGGTTCATTTCTAGTCAATTCAACAAATAACTTCAGAGTTCTTATGAAATATTTGTAAGCTATAAAGCAAATTTTTAAAGCAGTTTCCTGCAAATTGGTTATTTTTAAGTTGCCTAGCTGTAGTTCTAAAGTGACGATATGATAATTACTCTAATGGGGTAGAGATGAGGAAGGAAGCATTTTAGAGGTAATCATTTACGTGGAAGGAGAGAGGGAAACAATCTAGGAAAAACATCCCTCAGTAGACCAAACCAGGATTTGAACCCAATCTCGTTTTCAGCAAGCCAGTTTAACACGAGAGTGAGGTTCAATACCATTCAGCCAAAAGAAGCAGGGTTAGACAAAATAAATCATTAGCTTAATTAAATGTAAGAAAAAATAAAACACCAATTAACAAGAAACAACAATAGTATTTTATTTTTACAATAAAATTCTAAAGGTGCGTAACTATATCAACATCAAGTATCCAAGTTTTTAAGAATTAGGGCTAATTTTTTGCTTCTGATTTTGTTTATATTATTGCTGTCAGAATATGCTGGATAAAAGGTAATAAGAAAGAGTTAATAATGTGTTTGTTAACAAACTTTGGACTTATAACTAACATTGAATATATTTCTGCCAGCAGAAATTAATATGTCTGACCAATAACATAAATAAAGCTTTGCAATAAATATAACTATAGATAGCTCAGTTTAAGAGAATAGATTTGATACAGGTGTTTAGTTATACTTTAATTGTGTTATTTTGTTGCTTAAAGTAAATGAAAATAAAAGAGCTGAAACTCTTTTTGGCACTAAAAACAATATCTACAGACTAAATACTATGATTCAATAGGAATTATTACTATTGAACCTTAGTATTTAGTCGTTAGATATTATTTGCACTGAGACATAAATAAACTTTAACATCAGAGGTATTTATTTTCAAAGGCAGTATCAACGAAGACCAAAATACTTGCATATCATGTGAATTACAGATGTTTAGCAGTTTGAACACTCATGAACACATACTTTAATTAAAAAACCCATTTGATGTCTTAAAATAAATCAGCAATATATGGCCATGTACTAAATATGTATAAATAAATACAAACCAAAACTATGCTCTAGTATCAGGAATAAGAGTAGCACAGAGTACATATTTAGATTTAATTTACCCTGAAAAATAGCTTACCTTGCAGTACATTGTGCCGCTTAAAAGGTGGTATTATAAATTGCCATTGACAAACTTTTTTTTTTGTAAAATGTATAATTCATTCACTATTATAGAAATTTAGTTTGTTCATAATTTGCATGACCATAATGAATTTAGGCCAATTTTAGTACATTTTATCTAATTACATTTACATGTAATTTATACTTTTAACCTCTTTATACAATCAATGCTAGTTAATGTTGTTTGAAGTTGGTTTTTTCATAGCGAATATGATTTTACATGAAAACTCTCTTTATTTCCTAAACCAAATTATGTAGTCGATCTTATTAAACCGTTTGAAAGTGTCTAAATGATCATGAAATATGTAAGAGTGATTGGTAAGTTTATATACCATTAAGAATATTATTACTATTATTAAAAAGTTTTAGATTAATTTGTGTAAATAATAGTTTTCTCATAGCACTAAAACAAATTTGAAATGTGTGCGACTTCATCCCATTGTGTAAGATGTCTCATTCTTAGAATCTCAAATAATTCACCATCTCTAGCTCCTTCAAGCAACAATAGAGTTGTGATAAAAGTGGGTTTTTAGCACCACACCACACCACACCTTATTACCTGTTCAGGTTTTAGAGATTAAGAAGGTTATATTTAGAGCAAGTGTACCCACATTTGCATAGAGGGAGAGTGGAAAACAATTTTGTAAAAACCCCTCAGTACACCCGACTGAGATTTGAACCTCCATCTCCCTATCATCAGCAATCTGGTCTACTGTGAGAGTAGCACGTTAGACCACGCAGTCAATGAAGCAGGTAGTAAAAATGTTGTATTATGTTGTTTAATGACGAGTGTGTGGCAGCTTAAGTGGACTTAATAATCAAAATATTGATTGATTTATTCATAGTTATTTAATCACATGTCTAAACTTGTAAAATAGTAACACACAATTAATTAAATGATAGGTCAGAGGAAGGAAAATAGTCAGCTCACTTATAATTCAATATTTATTTTTATGTGTCAATGTTAAATTCACTGACAAAAAAAACCCACCAGAACATGCAGATAATGGCACATATTGATGTTATCTTTACGGCCACATATCCCAACAATTACCCTTTAGCTTGGTATTTTCCTTTCTTTGAACTAGGATTAAGCCAAGAGCCAAAAATATAGTATCTAATAAATTGATAATCACAGGTCTATGATTAAAAAATAAAAGTGCTTGGATATACTTATTAATATTATTTTGCACATAATTGAATATTTTATGAATGTAGCTAAGAATAATTTTGCAATAGATATAAATAACTACATTGGACAAGCTATAGGCATAATTGATGGTTTTGAGATTAAATAACAGAGTTAATGAATTGAGAATAAGTCTTCAATAACACTGATTATCAATTTATAGGCTGTACAGATACAAGAATGTTTAATGTGACATCACAATTTGAGAATAAAATAAAAGGTAAATAAAAAAGAGAGCACAGCATAAAATGGGTGTATGTAGAATTTTGAGGAAGAGCATTATAGTGGCGAAGAAGAAAGATAAAACTGTGATTTCATATCCTTGCATATTTATTGTTTGTGAATCCCCATTTCGGAAAGTAAAGGGTGAAAAAAGGACAAAGAAAATTTCTGTAAGTAGAGACAAGAATAGTTATTAACAAGATATTATATTACAATTTAGCTTACCATTTTGTACCATGTTGCTCACTTTCAGGGACTTGCACAAAATATGACCCCCATGTTTTTATTTCCTGTCAAAATCATGTCAGTAAAAGATGTTTTGATCTTGTGTAGGCTGTGTTAGGATACATAACGCCACGAATAAAATAAGACTATAGAATACAACAGTAAAATAACATAATTTTCAGCATTGCAAATAAAACAATAACTTTCCTACCCCGATCACTAAACCAAAATTACACGAAACTCCGGGTTTCAGATCTTGTCATCGTATTATAAATTATATTAATTTATTTTATCAACAAGTTTGATTATTTTTAACAAAAAATATTTTCCAAATTACTTACAAGCATAAACAACATTCTATTTAAATATTTACATAGCACCACCAAATTAGTTTTAATTTAATAAAATGTTTATAATAACTAGGGCTTGGATGTTTATGACACATAATTCTAGTTTCACCTTTGATTTAACGCTTAATGAATTATACACATTTTTTATACTACCCTGACACCAATTATGAACATTTTATTTAGAATATAAAAGCATATATTGAACATTTTTTATTTTAGGTCATATTTCCATAATAATTATGGGGGCATAAAGTCATATTTTGTTTAAAATCACTTAATTAACTTAACCGCGTATTTATAATTTCTATCAAAACAATCTGTGCTTCACATGTAATGTTATTATTGCGTAAATATTTTCCGACCAAATTATTTGAAGGTAATAATCATATTTGGTTTTGCTTGCTCACAACGGATTCACTACTACTGACAACTTCAAGTAGTGTGAACCTGTTCGAGAGAAAACGTTTCTGGAGAAACTTAAGTAAATAGAACCTGGGGAGCCTTGCTCTGGGAGGTGGTGTTACTGACAGCTTTGTAGAACTGTCCTTCCCCACCCCACTGAATTATTGTTCTCCTTGTAAAGATTCTCCTGGTTATATTTAGAATGTTACTCTGAATTAGTTGTGAGCGTGTCAGATCAATAATTAAATTAATATTATTAGCACCACATCTTACTACCTGTTTGAGTTATACACACTTACGCTAATGTGTAATGGTAGGGTGATTGTGAGATGAAAATGTAGGAGCTACAGTTTAACGTGGAATCCGAACCACAGTGGAGGCCTGGCATTCCCCACATTCACAAGTTGTGATTAATACACTTCTTGTCAGAGGTGAGGGAAGGGTTTGGTAATCAGATAAATCTGTGCCGGGACTGAGGATTGAACCCCAGACCCAATAATTAAAGATTTTTTGACTAATTTCTTTTACTACAAGTTACTTCCTTGATTTAAGGCATATTTATAATATTCATTTAACATTCGACATAAATTTTTATGTCAATTTTTAGGTTATATATTGGTATTTAAGAACATATTTACTTGCATATTTAGCAATTTTTAAGGTCATAAACATCTGAGCCTTAATAATAACATATGAAGAAATTAGCAGCAGGCAGTGGCATCACTAGGGTGGACCGTGACACCAGTGACAGCCTATACAAATTTTGTGTAGTGTATTGGCAGTAATTTATTATTTAAAAACATATCCATCCCTGTAGTTAGCTAAAGCCACTAAAACATTTTTCGTAGCACAGCTTACATGTACTGTATCAATATACCTACAGAGACAACTCTATACTGATTTACTTTTTGATCTTTCTAATGCACATGAGCTCCTGTTATCCAATTACAATAACTCTTTGAATTTTGTCCGCATGCACTGTTGTTTTCATTGCTGCTGGTGTTTTTAAAGAAGCCGATTTTGTCAAATTTCCTGACATTTTAGCTACAACATTTACAATATTTTAGCTGCTATTTGCATTTGTCTACAGCGTCTACATTATTTAGGATGTTATTGACAATGCAAACCTAATCCAATAATGTCTCAAATGGAACAGTACTGTTTAACGAGTTAAAATTAGCATAATTATGATGTAATTCTTAAATGTTTTTACTTTAAATTCCATTGTTTTCCTAATGAATTTTTAATTTAATTACATGAAACTATATAAATGTAAATATATTTCAATTATGTGGATGATATTGTAATTAGAGTTCTGTATGGTCTGTTACGAGATGAGGTCCACGGGGTGATACCAACCCTAGTGATACCACTGGCAGTAGGTGTTAGAGATGTTTAGAAATAAGTATGTATGAAACTAGAGTGAAGGGACTTTCTCAGTAGTTTAGGTAGATTAGAGATGGAAAGACAAAATAAAATGGTATACAGATTGAAAATGAGGGTTTTGGAAGATGGAGAAAGAATAATGGAGTCTCTTCTTTAGTCTTCAACCTGCCTCAAGAGATTAAATGGTAATGATATAATAGTTGTACACACAAATCAAAGGCAAGAATAGGGCAGTTATGGGCAGTGATAGGAAAGGAAGTCAACCAGAAAGGATAGTTAGGATATAGCTCAGTAACTTTTCTCTTCATTTCTTCGTTCACCCTATCTCTATCTCTTTATCTCTTCATTCACACTAGCCTAATAACCTTTCAGGTTGGCTTCATCTCTTCGTTCACACTAGCCTAATATCCTTTCAGGTTGGCTTCATTTCTTCATTCACACTAGCCTAATATCCTTTCAGGTTGGCTTCATCGCTTCATTCACAATAGCCTAATAACCTTTCAGGTTGGATTCCTTTCTTATCACTGACATTACAATACTTTATAAAGTTTCCACATTGTTTTCATAAATTTCTAAGTCAATGAGCAAGTACTCATTTTTATTAGTTTAAGTATCTACCAAACATATCAATTGATTTGACAAATGAATACATAAAAGTAGATCTAGTAACTACATTCACTGTCAGATCTCAACTGTCCTGATTTTGTACTACTTAGCATGTATATGTGATCACAATTTTAAAAAGTGTGCATTATTTGTTGGCAAAAGGTAGATTTATATAAATAATGTGTACAGATATGCTAGAAATATAGGCAATGAAAATAAATTATATCAAGAGACACCAACAAGGGCCTGCAAGATATGATTTGATAAAATTATGTATACATACAATTTTCTAATTTATATTCACAAATAATTATTTAACTATTAGTGAGCATTTACCTTAAAGTTTATTTGAAATAAATAATAAATCAAATAAGCTCAAGCAATAGCTTATAGTATGTAGTTAATTTATTTTGATATGGAATGTCGCAAAATCCACAGTAATACAATATCTTTAAAGGAAAATATTTGAATGCTGTTTTTTTTTAAGTAATACTTTATCTACAATTACAGTTCCTTAAAAAGGGTTTTTAAAATGCCGTACCGCCATGTGGTATCGTACGCTTTCTCCAAGTCAAAGAAAACTGCCAAAAGATGCTGTTTATGGAGAAAGGCGTCACGAACTGCCGTCTCGAGACGGACGAGATGATCCACCGTAGATCGGTTGCGGCGAAAACCACATTGAATATTTGATAGTAGATTGCGGGATTCTAAATACCATATTAATCGTTTATTTATCATTTTTTCCAATATTTTGCATACACAACTAGTTAAGGCTATCGGTCTATAACTAGTTGGTTCTAATTTTTCCTTGCCACTTTTATATAGAGGGATAATTGTTGCTTGCCTCCACAGTGTTGGGAACTGACGAGATTCCCAAACACTATTGTAGAGGTCCAACAGATATGCTCGTCCAGCAGGGGGTAACTGGCGCAACATTTCATAATTAATGTCCGTCGGGGCCAGGAGCTGTGCTACCCGCCTGGGACATGGCATAGGTCAGTTCATCTAAAGTAAAGGGGGAGTTGTAATCCTCCCCCTGACTCTGACCAAAGTCAATAGAATGGCGCTCTATGTTCCGCTTATGCGCTGCAAACTCATTTGAGTAGCTTGCAGTGATAGATATGGCGGTGAACATAGAGCCCAATACATTGGCGACCTCCACAGGGGAGGAGACAAGCGTACCATTTGACATGAGGGCAGGTATATTATTGATGGTATTTTTGCTACTACGTAATTTACGAATATTGTCCCAAACCTTAGTTGTGGGAGTGGAAATTGTAAGGGTAGATATAAACTGTCTCCAAGACTCTCTTCTGCTTTCACGAATGATACGGCGAGCTCGAGCACGCATAATCCGGAATGATTCTAGATTATCCAAGGTAGGACGCCGATGGAAGAGACGTAATGCTCTTCGACGGTCAGAAATAGCCAATCTACACTCCTCGTTCCACCAGGGAACAGGATGGTGGCGCGGGTTTGGCGAGGATTTAGGGATAGATTCCCTCGCCGCCATGATGACCGTCGAAGTAAAATGGGCAATATTAACATCGACGTCCGGAGAAAGGGGTTGTACAAATACGGCGAGCTCGCGAAATTTATCCCAGTCAGCACGTTTAAGCACCCATTGTGGTGCAAAATGTTTTATTACTATTGTAAAATATTAATAATATACCAAAATATGATGTTTTTGGCAACATAAAATTTATTTATCAGCCGTTATATATTTATAAGATTTTTTATTCTTTTTTCATTCATAATGAAACACTATAAGCTATATTATTGTGTTTCTCAAACCTTCAAGAAATCAAATAAATGTATAAATAAGCACTATCTTCTTTCAGTTAGAAAATACAACTACATTTTGTATTGTGTACTGAGATAACCTCACTATGAAATGAGAATCTTGTCATAGGCCTTGGATACATTTTCTTACATGATTTTTTCACTCTTACTATTTTTTCATTATTTAAACTTAGAACTATTATCACCGAGAAATTTTATAATTTAGACCATATTATCATAATCATCATCATCATTGTCATATATAAAAATTTACTAACAATATTCAATCAGATATTTTATTGCAGCATGATGTGTGGACAAGTAAGAGTCTAACCCAGCAAGAAACGTTGGAACTCTTAGGAGCCACCTTACAGATGATGCAGCATATGACTCAGGAATTGGTGGAGATGAATATGCTGAGGATGCTGCTATGGCTACATGACCACCAGTAACACGAAGACAGTTGAAGGGTAAGCAGTGCGAGGAAAAGTCTTGTTTTTATGGATGATCCAGGTACAAAAAAGGCAAGGATTCTTCTAAATTTAGTACCACAAATGAGATTCGTAAGCCAAAGTTAAGTTATACATTATATGAAATGGTTCAGATGTCTAATATTACCCTAGTGTAACTAATCACTTCAGACAGTGTGTCATGAACGGCTGTCAACAGCTGATCTTCATAAAAAGTCGTCATCCACGGCAGTCAGTTGTTTGGGTAGAGTTATTTATATATATAATGGTGGGGTAGAGGTACACAGCCGATAAAAGAATTATGTAGTGTAGCATTGGAAGTTTTATTTTAATCAATAAATTTACATTTTAGTACCACATATATTTAATTTTGAAACACGAATTAGTTGTGACATTGCTAATGATAATTAGTTAGTCACCTGGGCTACCTCTACTTTCCTCCATCCCGAAATGATCTCTACCCGCTATGATAAGTTTAGAGTGAGTACAGGTCTTTACTCTTTGCGTGCTAACCGGCCAGTGTCGCGTCTCTGACGCTTCCCTCCATATAGGGTCAAAAAGAGACGCTGAACCGACTGTGCTGATTGGCGAGGAGTCCGCGCCAAAACCTCCCACCCCACTGAAAGACCACACGTGCAAGCCACAGGTGCATCTCCCAGCTTCCAGGTTCAGCTATTAATACATTGCACGATGCTTAAAATGAAAAGTAAAAGTAATAAATTTGGATGACTCTAATACTTTCAGCAAAGACTTTGAACAATGAAAAACTATTAGATTGAAAGTTTAAAGGTCTGCAAATAAAGTTAATGAATTGAATTATTATTATTATTATTATTATTATAGTGGTTTAGAGGCCCATCGACACATCGAGGTCATTAGGGCCTTGAAATATATTTAAAACATAATAAAATCCCCATAGGGGAGAGATATAATCATTCACCACACCTCAAATGGGCTCAAAGTACAATTGAGTGAAACACCTGCTAAAAAAAACCACAGGTGTATCACTCTAATAAAAAACAAAACAAACATATTAAAACAATATATTAGTTAAAAAGACAAAACTAACATTTAAAATAATTATTTTATTAAAGTTTGTTAAAATGGATAAAACGACAAGACAAACACATTAAAGTATACTAAAATGTTAAAAAGGTCTCAATATGAGATAAAATCCAGATGAGCCACTTTATAAAAGTGACTCAAATGGCATTAAAAAGATTCGCCTGGCGTATAAAATGGAGTAAACAAATAACTCCTTCAGCGCTGTCGCGTAATAAAAAACGAAGGTCACCTTTAAAATCAAGGGCCAGGCGAATAGGGGCATATCTGCGACACTCCACCAAAATGTGGTGCACACTAAGGGGAGCATCGCAAAATTCACACACTGGAGGTGGATCCCCTCTGAGTAAAAATCCGTGGGTTAGAAATGTATGCCCGACGCGGAGTCTCGTCACGATGACCTCCTCTCTCCTAGACTTTCGTATAGAAGAGGGCCATCGCGACACACCGTCCCTGATGGACCGCAGCTTGTTCTGAGCAGGGGTCGAGACCCACTGCTCGTGCCAGGTGCGTAACACTCCACGCCGAACATAACCCTTTAGATCTAAAAACATGATACCCAGACTCGCCTCCGGAGGCAGGCGTGCTGCCTCCTTGGCTGCCTGGTCCGCCAGTTCATTCCCTGGAAGACCAGCGTGACCAGGAATCCAGCAAAAGGCGAGCCGGGTGCTTAATGAATATATTTTTAAAATTTGTTCATGTATCATCTGCACGAGGGGATTCCAGGAATAAAGTGTGGACAATGCCAACAGAGCACTCATGGAATCCGTGCAGATGAGAACAGAACGGTGACTATTTCGATATATAAAACACAAAGATTTAAAAATGGCATACAATTCAGCCGTAAAAACACTGGTTTCTTTAGGTAAACCAAATTTAAAATTGGATCCTTCCACAACAAAAGCACATCCCACGGTGGCTCCAGATTTAGAGCCATTAGTGTAGATTCGCTCAAATCCGTGAAAGCGAGTGGAGAGGAGCTCATTAAAGGTCCTCTGATATACAAAGTTTGGGGTGGTCGCTTTAGGGAACTTGGCAAGATCAAAATGGCATTTCAGAGGGCGTATTTTCCAGGGAGAAACTCGACCTGGTGATATGGGGATAGCCTTTGGCAGCACTATCCCACACGTGTCGAAAACCGATAGCATCCGGATCCCAACCGGCCTTGTATTACGCCATTTGGTTTCATACAAGACACGGTTAGGGGGATGAAAAACAAGGCGGTAGGCAACATGCTCTGGCATGCAGTGCAGTTTGGACACGTAAGATGCCAGGAGGTAAGACCGCCGGTAAGAAAGAGGGGCTCACCGGCGTCGGCACAGATGCTGACGACTGGACTGGTACGAAAAGCACCAGTAGCCAGTCGGATGCCAGCATGGTGGACGCTATCGAGCATCTTTAACGCCGAGGGTCTAGCGGAACCATAAACAAAACTGCCGTAATCAAGTTTTGATCTCACCAAGGCTCTATAGAGGCGCATCAAGGTTTCCCTATCCGCACGCCAGGACCGACCGCTAACCACTTTGAGCAGGTTTAGTGCTTTTATAGACCTCGCTTTCAAGTCTTCTATGTGGGGGATCCAAGTTAATTTAAAATCAAATAAAAGTCCCAGAAACTTTACGGTTTCTGAGACTGGAAGAACGGCGTGGTTCATTAAAATATTGGGGGCTGGCTGTATTCCGCTTAATCTATGGAAGTGGACGACCGTCGTTTTGGCTGCAGAGAAGCGAAAGCCATTACGCGATGCCCACGACCAAAGATTGTTAACACTCAGTTGTATATGTCGTTCAGCCCTGTGGAGACTTGATGAACTGCAATAAATTGCGTAGTCATCCACAAAGAGGCATGAACGAACAGGTGAGCGCACGTTGTCCACAATACTATTTATCGCGATAGCGAACAACGTACAGCTCAGAATACTACCCTGAGGCACCCCATTTTCTTGAATAAAATCCTCGGATAAGGTGTTATTTAACCTTACCCGAAAGTGTCTATCCGACATAAAATTAGATATAAAAGAAGGAAGGTTTCCTCGAAACCCCCAATTAAAAAGTGTTTTCAAAATGCCGTAACGCCAGGTGGTGTCGTACGCTTTCTCCAGATCGAAGAAGACAGCCAAGAGGTGCTGTTTATGGAGGAAAGCGTCACGAGCTGCTGTCTCAAGGCGAACAAGGTGATCCACCGTGGATCGGTTACGGCGAAAGCCACATTGCATATTGGATAGTAGATTGCGGGATTCTAGATACCATATAAATCTTTTATTGATCATTTTCTCTAATATTTTGCATACACAACTAGTTAAGGCTATCGGTCTATAACTAGTTGGCTCTAATTTATCCTTGCCACTTTTATATTGGGATATATTATTGGGATAACGGTTGCTTGCCTCCACAGTGTTGGGAATTGACGAGATTCCCAAACACAATTGTAGAGGTCTAAGAGGAACGCCCGTCCAGCAGGGGACAGTTGGCGCAACATTTCGTAATGGATATAATCCGGGCCAGAAGTTGTATTGCCCGCCTGGGACAGGGCATAGGTAAGTTCCTCTTTAGTAAAGGGGGAGTTATAATCCTCCCCCCCGACTTTGGCCAAAATCGATAGTAAGGCGCTCGATGCTGAGCTTATGCACCACGAACTCGTTAGAGTAGCTCGCAGTGCTAGAAATAGCGGCAAACATCGAGCCCAATACATTGGCGACCTCCATAGGGGAGGAGACAAGTGAACCGTTAGACATGAGTGCGGGTATATTATAAATGGTATTTTTGCTACTACGTACTTTACGAATGTGATCCCAAACCTTGGTTGTGGGAGTGGAAATAGTAAGGGTAGAAATAAACTGTCTCCAAGACTCTTCTGCTTTCTCGAATAATACGGCGAGCTCTAGCACGTAGAATCCGGAATGACTCCAGATTCTCCGAAGTAGGACGTCGATTAAAGATACGCAGGGCTCTTCGACGGTTAGAAATAGCAAGCCGGCACTCCTCGTTCCACCAGGGAACAGGACGGTGGCGCGGGTTTGGCGAGGATTTAGGGATGGATGCCCTCGCCGCCGCTATGACCGTCGAAGTGAATTGCCCAGCCTTAACATCGACGTCGGGAGAATGGGGTTCGTCGAATACGGCGAGTTCGCGGAATTTATCCCAGTTAGCACGTTTAAGAACCCATTGGGGTAACCGTGCTGTACTGGGAGGATCTTGGATTTTTGAAAGCAGAATTGGAAAGTGATCGCTGCCACATAGGTCCGAGTGAACCTCCCAAAGGAAGTGAGCAGCAATCCCGGGGCTACATAGAGCTAGGTCGATGGCAGAGGATACACCATTAAAGGTGGAGAAGTGTGTCTGGGTCCCGGTGTTCATTAACACCAGGTTTCCCGAGACAAGAATATCCTCTACCATCCTCCCGCGGGCGTCTGTAAAATTAGACCCCCACACAAGGTTATGCGTGTTAAAGTCCCCCAAGATGATATAGGGGGCGGGAAGTTGTATAAAGAGGGCCTCTAGTGTCCTCTTGGAAACACGTTCACCTGGTGGGAGGTAGATGCAGCATACGGTTACCTCCATAGGAAGGGAGACTCTGACAGCGATCACTTGGAGATTAGAAACAATATTAATATTCTTATGATATATAGTACTTCGTGCGAATATAGCCACACCTCCGCTAGCCCGATCAAAGAAAGGCTTGTCGGTACGATACACATCGTACCCACGAAGCATCGGGTTGTCAGTTGGGCGGAAGTGGGTCTCCTGCAAACACAAGATGGAAGGATACAGGGAAGAAATTATTAGTTTGATTTCCTCTGCACGAGCATAGAAACCCCTACAATTCCATTGTAGTAGCGACATAAGTTATTAGTATGAAATTTAGTTATCCTCGCAATCCATTTCACTATCCTTTAAGATTAAAAATTTGTTGAGGCCCTTTTTAGGCCCTCTTGCCTTTCCCAGTCTCTCCTGTACCTCTCGCTTCAGGAGAGGCTTCGGCTTATTTTGGAGAGACTGGGTAGTCGGATCCTTGTTCGAAGGCTTTAAGGCCTTCGACGCTTTTTTAATAAAAAAATTTTCGGCGGTCTCTCGCAGGTCCTTCTTCAAGGCACCAGTGGGACTCGCCTTAGCGGCCTCACCTGTTCCGCAACTCGTCGCCACCTCCGGAAGCCCAGAGGTGGGTGTGAGAGGCTCAACAACGGCCGCCCTTGTTTTAATGCCCCGAGGCGGGCCCGGGGGGTTTCCCGAGGCGGGCTCGGGGGTGTTCCCCGAGGTGGGCTCAGGGGGTTCCTCGAGGAGGTCTCCTCGGTGGTATAGGTGGAGAAGACGATCGTTGCGGCGGTTTGGCCTCTTTTAAAAATTTAGGCGCCACAGAAGTTGGCGCGGAATCAACATAAATGTCTCGAGAAGAGACCAATGGCACTGGTCGCGTTGGCTCCTTAGCAATATTAACTGCGCAATGGCAGTTGGGACAGTTTATATTTTGACTGACAATCCGGCTATATGAAGTTTGAAATACCGGAGCTTGACTTGATACGTATTCCTTGCGTGCCTGGGCATATGAGATCTTCTTTTCAGATTGTATCTCCAGGACTTTCTTCTCTACCTTCCATTTTGGACAGGCCCGAGACCAGGCGGAATGCGGACCCTTGCAGTTGACGCAGTATTTAGGAGACTCGCATGGTGTTTCGTGAGCCTCCTGTCCACAATCCGCACAGGTTGGCTTACCACGGCATCGCAGCTTCGTATGCCCAAATTCCTGGCACTGAAAACAGCGCCGATGGTTAGGGACATACGGCCGGACCCTGAGCACGTGGAAACCCGCTCGGACCTCCTTTGGAAGGGTTGGAGTCGCAAAGGTAAGGATATAAGTGTCAGTCTTTTTCTCACTGCCGTTCTTTTTCACTACTATGCGGTATACTTCAGTGACATTCTGAGGGGCTAGCTCCTCACAGATTTCCTCAATGCTCACGCAGTTGAGGTCATAACAAGTGACCACTCCCTTGCAAACATTGAGGAACCTGTGGGGTTCCACATTCACCAGTATACGAGACGTATTGCTCAATGGTATTTCTTTAAGAGCCAGTATGTTGCCTGATTGGATGTCGGATGTTGTCTGAATGAGAATGGTGCCGTCACGAAGTTTTCTTATAGACACACTTGCCTTGGCTGCACCATTTATCGCTCTTTCGAGAATAAATGGGCTCACCCGTTTCATGTTCTCACCTTCGTCCACTCGAGACATTACCAGGAAGCGGGGCTGGGGCCTCACCACCTCCTGGATTTCTTCTAATTGAGGGCTAGACGGACTTACCCGTTTCCGCCTCTTATCGATATTACGGCCCTGTGAGGGGCCGGGCAGTGAGTTGCCAGCAGGGTTTGGCAGTACGGTGCCAGCGGCGACAAAATTATCGGCCATGCCGTAATTGGGGACAACCTACACAGTACTCGGATCGTAGACCCAGGGTGATCCAAGTTGGTACTACCACATATGGCCCTGTTAACTGTCCCGACGAGAGGCTATATACGACGCTAGACATGACAACCTTCGCATAGAGCATCGCCGAGACAGAGGTCGTCGCAGCAAGTAGGTGTAGGAAAGTGCCAATTTTACGTCCGGGCCCTCATGAACGCAACCGATCTTTTCCCAAAGTAGGGTACCCGGTTATTGTCATCCCTAAGGCCCTTCTACTAAGGTATTGCAACCGGCACACTTTCATTTAGGAGCTCAAGGCAGTGGTATCCAATAATAAACAGAGAAGAGCCGGGTTAGTTGCCAAGGTCGTCAACGGAAAGGCCAAAGGCCTCTGTGCAGGATGGACGGTGGGCGAAAGGAAGAAAAAGGTAAGGATAGATAAAGCGAAGGGGAAGAGTGAAAAAAGGGGGAAAGTGAAGGAAGAAGAAAATAATGTGAAAGGAAAGATATAGGATAGGTTTTTCCCACGCGAGGTACGTCCTGCACAGAAGCCTCCCCTTTTAGTCGCCTCTTACGACAAGCAGGGGTTACTGCGGGACTATTCTAAACCCCGTCCCGCAGGGGGGAATGAATTGAAATTTAAAACATATATTGCTTACAACTTTGGTTATGATGTACATAACTTATAATTACCATAAAACCCCACACTTTCTTATAATTAACCATTTGATAGTAATATAGAGAATTAAATTAGGCCTAGACGAATGGGAAATGAACAATGTATTTATCAGTTTAGTATTCTCAGTATCTAGAGTGTATTAATATGTAAACAATGGCAAACTAATATAATTTTATAAATGAAATGGTTGAGAGCTAAGGGCCTAAAACCCTGACCACTTTACACTAGACCTAAGTGATGATTCAGATGCTGACAAAACCTATACACCAAAAACAAAAAATAATTTAAAAAAAGTATCAGTGACCCAATAAGTTGCACAGCAACTGCTGACAGTTTTAATAGTGTCGCAGAGGATATTGCTGGCACTGTCACACCTGACAATGGTGGCCTAAGGAATATGAATTTACAAAACAGTTCAAACCTATTTGAATTCTACTTTTATCCAAGGATTTGGACTCAGTCCCCATTCAAAACCGTAACCCTCTTTCAATATTCCAAATGATATGGACTGCCAATCTTATCCAGTATAATGTGGGCCAATCTAACTTATATGTCCTACAACAAGGTGTAGATGTTTCATTTTGTATTGAAGAACTGTCAGCATTCTTAGGAATATTGATATCAAGGGTTTCCATAAATTACCTGTAATGAGAATTTACTGGAGTGAAGAAGAGAATTTTCATGTTGAGAGAATAAGCCACATTATGACTGTAAAAAGGTTTTTGAAAATCATAAGATTTGTTCACTTGAATGATAATAGCTGGCCACCAGAAAAGGGATCACCTAACTTTGACAATTTGACAAGTTAGGCCTCTCATAACACATTTGAAAGAAGTTTCCACAGAGCTCTTTAACCCTTCCATATATCTGGCATTTGATGAAAGTATGGTTCCTTTCAAAGGTCGCAACTCCATGAAACAGTATATGCCTGGTAATCCAGTGAAAAGAGGTTTCAAGGTTTGGGTCCTTGCATGTTCAGTTACTGGCTATGTTTAATGTTTTGATATCTATACTGGGAAAACAAAAGGTGATCCAGACACAACATTAGGAGAAAGGGTAGTCTTTTCTTGTGTGCATGCATTTAAGGGATTTTATATTGTATTTTCTTTGATAATTTTTTTTAGCTCTATTCAATTAATTTCATGCTTGTTAGAAAAAAAATTGTTTGCAGTTGGAACACTACGAGCCAAATCGTAGCATTTCCCTAAAAATTTGCTTCTTGATAAAAAAATTAATGAAAAAGAGTGACATTGACTCTGTTAAATATAAATACATTATTACTATTGCACGATGGAAAGACCGGAGATAAAAAGCAGTGACAGTTATAAGCAATATGTATTCCACAACTCAAGTGTCAAAAGTTCTAAGGACACAGCAAAATGGAAAGCATGAGGAAGTGCAGTGTCCGAAATCTGCAGCAGATAATATATACATGAGAGGTGTAGACAAATTTGATCAGTACTTAACAGAATACAGCATTGAATGGAAGAGTGGACGCAGGTGGATGAGTATATTTTACTACTTATTAGACATGGCAAGAGTTAACAGCTATATTATGTATATTCAAGCTGCTAAAGAAAATCAAGAAATACCAATGTCACATCTTCAGTTCCGGTCAATGGTGGCAAATCAACAGATTATAGAGGTTCTTCTTATAAGAATAAAACAGGATACTCACCAGGATGCATAAAAGGAACAAAAAAAATATTCATGGATAATATTCCACAGTCGAAAATATCATTCGTCTAAATAATGTAGGGGTCCATTTACCAATATTTGGTACTCGAAGACAATGTGCTTACTGTAGCACCAAAAAAGTTGTCAAACGAAGTACTCTGGCATGCAAAGCTTGTAATGTTGCACTATGTAAGGCATGTTTTGAACCATTTCAGTCATCATCTACTCAAAAATAAGAGATAGTGCATTTGAATAGTCAAACAATTTTTCAAACTATTGTTTATGCTATATAAGAGCAATGTCTTTTCATATCATTAAAATGTGTTTTTATCACTATATCAAAATGTATGTGTAAAATGAAATAAAATGAGATTAAACAAACTTTCTATCAATAATTTGTAATAACATGTTTTTATTTTGATATTATGTAACCTGATCCTTGAATAAATGTAGTGGTCCAATATATGAACCACTGCCCATTAAGGAATGTACATGTCTCCTATGATCTTTGGTCCATATGGGGACCTCCCCTTAAATTTATAAAATACACTAATAAAAGATAAATTCTCATTGAATTCACTTTCTATAGCATATGAAGAGGAAGAATAAATAAAAAAAACTGTTACTACCAGCCCTATAAAGGCTTAAAGTCAACTATTGACTTTGTTATTGTTCGATAGTTCTCTTAAGTGTGAATTATTATTTTAATTCTGTAATTTGGTCCAACAATGGATACACGGAAGCTTTTTGATCAGACCAGTGGTAAAACTGTGAAAAAGGCGAAGAGAGACCAACAGCAATATATAAGAGAAATACCTCCTTGTGGATTGGTTTAAAACCATTTTTGGTGCCTTCAAATGGAAAAGAGAATTCACTTACTCATCCCTCAACTTCAGAAAGAATAGTCATGCAAAAACATTTCAGTGGCGATAAAAACACTTCAGATTGGGAAATTTTTGCAGTGCGTTATTATTTAGGCCAATATTTGGATAATTTATTTTCATATGTTTCAGATTATGTAAATACAAACTGCTAAACCACGGGTAAAGTTTTTTACTCACGATTTTAAGAAAGATGTAGTCAATTTTGGTAAAGATAAACTCCAATCTCAGAAGAGTTGGTTGGATGCATATCCCTGGTTGGTATATTCTCCTTCTTTAAAAGGTGTACTTTGTAAGTATTGTGTGTTGTTTAAAACTCTTTTTAAAAGAGGTGTTTTATGGTGCCTTCTTGGTTAAAGCTCAAAGCGCTCAGTTAATGGAGAGGAAAATGGATATGATTGATCCGTACCTAGAAAATACTATAATTATTGTTGACGAAAACTGCACAGTTCTTTAGATGAATATTTGTTAAGTGAACATAATAATGGGACTATTAATACTTTGAACACAAATTTAAAGTTAAATTAACATATTACACAACTTCAACCACAAGAACTCAATGATTTCGCCTCTAAAAAGGTTTATGGAAATGATGAGAATGAAAATGTATCCTGAAATACTGAAAATAGTTCAGATGTCGTTATTGAAAATGCTACCAGATCTAATAAAAACAGTGTAGAAAATCCATCAATCATCAGGGAAAATGAAACAGAAGATGATATTGTTGATGAAAAAAGAAAACGGGGATTTTTTTTTTGTATAAAGCTTGTATTCAAAAGAAAAAGAAGCAAAAAGGGGAGACGTCTATAAATAAGTAAAGCTAATAAAGTTATGCCATCAAAAATTTACAGCCAGACCCATGTGCCCACGGGAAGTGTCAGAACAAATGTACAAAAAATTTAGGTGAAGAGAATCAACAAATCTTTGAATTATTTTACAAATTAGATTTTGAAGGTAGAAAAGTTTTTTATTATTGTGTATGGAAGTAAACGAAAAGAAAAGAATATAGAAGAAGCACAGTGAAAGTATAAAAGATTGATCGTTTAGTTATTTGTCCAGAGGAGGTGAAAAATTTAAAGTCTGCCAGCAATTTTTAACAAGGACACCTGACTGTAGTCAAAGAATTCTGCACTATACATTTGACAACAAAACCTAAATACACAAACCTAAACTAGACATGAGGGTTATGAAAGAGCCTCCAAATAAGACTTTTCAGGAAAAAAAAGGAAATTGTTGACATATTTATAAAATCCCTTCCAACTGTACCCTCACACTATTGTCGCCAGAGTACAAACAAACTCTATTTACCAGTGCAGTTTAAAAATTTAGCCAATATACAGAATATATGTTACTGATTGTAAAGGGAAATATAATATATATATATATATCCAGTGAAAGAAGATGTATTTCGAGAAATATTTAATAAAGGGTTTAATATTGGTATTTACTGCCCGAAGAAAGACACGTGCTTAAAATTTGAAAATTTCAAAAATAAACAAGATTATACTCCTGATCCTTAGCATGAGAAGCATTTAATATGCTTTTGTACTATAGTCATAAATATGATATTTATAATTTTACCACCCGCCTCTGTGGCGTAGTTGGCTAACGCGCTTGTCGTGTTGAGCTCTACTGCTGAGGACGGGGAGATCGAGGCTCGAATCTCGGTCAGGTGAACTGGGGGTGATTTTTCCTAAATGGTTTTCCACTCTCCCTCCACGCAAATGCGAGTTCACTTCCTCTAATTCAACCTTCCCAATTCCTAATCTATTAGCGTAATTAGTACTTAAAGCGTATAACCCAAACGGGTAGTAAGATGTGGTGCTAAATATTATAATTTTACTCTGTATGAAAGTGGAACTAGAGATGGATTTTACTACTTATGGGAGAGAGTGATGGGAAAAGGGGGTCAAATGAAGTTTGCAGTAAACAAAGTACCTGACCATAGTTGAAAGCAGACACAAAATGAAGAATGAAGCATTGTAGTGTGATAGCTGTCCAGGACAAAATAAGAACTGGCAGCTTTGGGCTATTTTGTATTATTTTCTAAAACATTTGTAAAGTATAGAGCAAATTACTTTGAACTACCTCATTCCGAACACACTTACATGCCTGTGGATTCAATACAGGAGTGTATTAGGTTAAGTTACAGGAACAAAGTTATTTGGGGCTCCATCAAAATGGGCAACACTAATTACCAACAGTAGAATATCAACAAGACCTTACAATGTTGATGTCCTTTCTTATGGTTCATTTTCTAACTGGAAATAATACCAAGAATCGGTTTTACTGGATAAATTATTATTATTATTATTATTATTAATTAGAGGCCATCAACACAATTAAGTCATTAGGGCCTTAACATAATATGAAAACATAGTAAAATCTTCGTCCAAAAGAGTAATATTATTCACCTGTCTCTATAGAAAGGTGAAAACACAATGTACAAATATGAACATAAAAATAATAGATCTCAATATTAGAAAATATGCATTTGAGTGAACACCTGCTAAAAAACCACAGTTGTATCACTAAAATAAAAAGACAGAACATATATATTAAAACAATATGTAAGTTAAAAAGAGAAGACAAACATGTTAAAATAATAGTCAGTTAAAAAGACAAAACAAACATATTAAAGTATACTAGATATTAAAAAGGTCTCGATGTGAGATAAAATCCAGATGAATCACTTTACAGGTTATACACTTATATACTAATTATCAGGGTTGCCATTAATTTATAACATTGAAATTCCCTGGCATTTCCAGATTTTCCAGACAAAAATATAATAGTTCCAACAACGCAATATAATGTGGCAGGAATGAGAAAGCAGCTCAGAAAAGGTGCACACACATTAGCATAGAGAGAATGGGTAAACCCCCCAAGTGCATCTAACTGGGATTCAAACCTCAACCTTCCTGTCATTACACGCAATGCAAGTAGTCTATGCCCCAACTCCATAATTAATGATAACCACGTTTACTAAATATAAAATACTTTAGGGTCTGGGCCCATCATGAAAAAATTTAATTTATTTTTTACTTGTTTATTTGAAGCTTGTTTATTTTTTACTTGTTTATTTGAAGCTTGTTTCCGAAGTATGGATGCACTGCTTTTCACACATTTATACAAAACATTTTATTTCTAGTTGTAGATAATGGTTGGTTGAGAGGCAAGGCTTTGGACTTCAAAACCAATACTGTACGCATGTCATTTTAGAATTGAGAAACACTATAAGAAATCTGTAATTGAGCATGTGCAAAAGGTCACTAAACTAAAAAAAAGCAAATTTGCAACGCTTTTGATGTGTTAAATGAACAATTTTGCCATAATGTCGTAACATAATAATTGATTAAAGCATTATTTGTTTTAAAATGAAAAGCACCATTTTGTCACTATTTTGGAACTAAGAATACAAACAATCAAATACCTGCATGCGTATTACGTGTCATATTGAAGGCTGTGCAGACACTTTCTCACAACTAGAACGGTGACTATGCCGCATACGCTGATATTTACACATGTGTAGATGTTCTTGGATTACGTAATGCCACATTATAGCAATAGCCTTTACTATGAAGTTATAAATTACGATTGCAATTTTAATTAGTTACTAAGCAGAAAAACAATGTAAAAATAGGTTGTTGGAAAAATAGTTTAACACTTTCAAAAATTTGACTTTATATTTTAAAATTCCAATCATTTTTAGACAATTTCAGAAATTCCCTGATTTTTCCAGTCAAACTAAATTCCCTGACATTTCCCTGTTTTCCAGGTTTTCCAGATGGGTGGCAGCCCTGATTATGCTAATGGTTTTAGGGATGAAGGCTATATTTATATGAGGTGTACCAGCATTTGCAAGGAAGGTGGAAAGTCATTTAGGGGGAAAAAAAACTCATAACACCTGACCAAGTTTCGAACTTTGTTCTTCCTGTCATCGGCAGCTTAGTCTACTGCAAAAGTAGTGCCTTAAGCCATGTGGTCCCATCACACCTGTTCCACGACCTTGTGAGTGTCCTAATGACCCAATACAACACGCAACTTCGACTTAAAGATATATTACCCTTCCCTACAGTTAAAATACACACAAAATAAAAAAGAGATAGCAATGAGAAAAGAATTGATAAAAAAAATTAAAAACCAAATTCACAAAATATGATGTTTGCCTCAAAAAATAAGAGTCATCATCTGATGAGTCAATCACATTGTCCCTTCGAGAAGTGATAATACCTCCAACTTCCTTTTATCTGTAGCCTATATTAAGATGACGTATCAAACCAAGTCTTGCCAACATTTCACCCGTGTGTTTTTTCTTGAACTTTGTGCCTCAATATCTCAGAAAGTATTTGACCTTGGAATCAATATAAGATTTTGTATAGGCCTATTAATTTTCTTAATAAGTTCAACACTGTCATCAAAAGTTTCATAAAAATCCATTTTGGTCAGGTATATTCATTGGTTGAGTTGACCCCTTTACAGCTCTGTAAGAGTATAAGGGTCATTCCAAAAATAAGGCACTGTTTAAGTGTCCGGAAATATATGTGTTATCAGTAAATAAACTAAAAGAGATAAGAAAATTGAAACAATACCATATTATCAGCAGGAAACATCTTGACTTACATATATATTTTTTAAATTGGTAAATTTGTTTAGCTGCCCAAAACTACATAAGCTTTGAACTAGTGTACTATTAAAATGGGTGTCCCAATTCACAGTTTAAAGTGTTATTTTTGATTTTATCCTTTCTTACAATAATGTGAATAATATATTTTAACACCCTAGGGAAAGAATATATTACTAAGAATTTGAATCAAAAGTCAAAATATGATTTTTAATTTTTTTGGTATATTTTATAAATTAAATATGTGGGTCCCATATTTTTGTCCACTGTGTTACTTCCCCTTTGTTACCATATTATTGGACATTTTAAAACTTTTAGTTGGCATCACTGTGAAGACAAAGGTTGTAAAGAAGATCATTTTGATTCCATGATCAGCCATTTTTGTTAGTTTTGGTTGTTTGTGCCTGAATTAAAAGAAGTGTGTTTTTTCATGGTAGGTGTGTTTAATCATATGTCCATTGTGTTACTTTTATTGCCAGCAGAAATATATATACATATTTTAATCTGTTCTATAGCTATTATTACTCATGGCTCTATGTGTACATTTAGGTTGGCTTAGTGATTATTCACTTTCAATTAGCCACATGTCTAAATTCTTAAGTTAAGAGTGTCTCCTTTGTTACATGTCTCCTGTGTTACCTTGTACATGGTAACACAGGAGACAAGAAGATAACACAGTAGACAATTTGATTACTCTAAGCCCTCCCTATCTTCAATTAACTAGTATTTAATATATATTTACCTGGCCACTTATAGATCTAAACTGGTAGCCATAAGTGCTTATTTACATTGTTTGTTCTCTATACAGAAAATGCCATTAACAGCAGCAGAGAAACAAAAGCAGTACCGAGAAAGAAGAAAGAAGGATAAGAACAAAGAAGAAGAATGCAAGAGAAAAGCACGAGAAAGTTATCACTCTTCAAAACATTTGGTTAAAGATATGTCAATGAGAGAAAAAAGATTGGTGAGAAGAAAGTGGCGAACTAGCAAAAAACTTCAGAGAAGTGTTGCAAAATCTCGTAAAGAGACTGTTGAAATAACCCCATCTCCCTTGCCAAATAAAGTGAATAATATTCAAGAAGATAATTCAACCAGAGGGCGTAAAAAACTAAGACGGGATAGAACAAAACTATACAAGGAAAACATGAAGCTTAAAAATGAAAATAAAAAGTTGAAGAAAAGTATTGAAAAATACAGAAAGCGTGCTTACAGAGCAAGTAATAGTAGAGAAAGCCACCAAATTGAACAACTGACCCCACGTTCAAAAACAAAAGCATTTTTGGAAAAAAGTTTACCAGGAGTTGAAACACCAGGAATTAGAAAAGTCTCAAAACAGTTGTTCAAGTACTATACATTGACACATGTCATGTCATATGCGTACAAAATAAATAAAAAAAGGAGTCAAAAAGAAAGCTTAAAAGCAGTTATTAGGAGTAAATTGCTCAAGAAATATAGGATGCTTCGAGAGATAGGTTTTGAAGCATTTGGCCTAAAGTGCAGAATTACAAAGGCGACCAAGGCTAAAAGAAAAGTGTCTAAAACTGTTAAGATGATACAAGAGTTCTATTTAAGAGATGATGTAAGCAGAGCTAGTTCAGGCAAAAAGGAAACCATCACAAAACACAAAGAACAAGTACAGAAAAGGTACATGTTAGATACCATGAAGAATTTACATAGTAAATTTGTAAAGGAAGGAGAACACTGTTCTTATTGGTCTTTTACAGCTAATCGCCCATTTTATGTATCAACATCTACAGTTGATAAAAGAGATATTTGTGCTTGTAAGTTACACAGCAATATTATCTACAAAGTATCTGCCCTTAAAAAACTGTGTGCTATCAAAACCAATGACGTGAATTTGTTAGTTGAAATGACTGTTTGTAATATAGATAGACTCTAAAGACTGTATGTACAATGAATGCAATACTTGTGCAAACAAATGTGTTCCGTTGATATTATTACAGAAAATGCAGAAGTGGAATGGTATGAATGGGTCCGGAAAGAAGAAACATATGACAAGGAAGATAAGGCAATGAAAGTTAAGAAAATTTCAAAGGATAAGCTGAATACTCCAATAAGCACATTTACAACAAAATTTCACCAAGAAATGATCCTTTTTAAGAAACATATTTTCAATATACACAAACAATACAAAGCCTATAGGAGTTGTCTTGACAATCTAAAGCCAAATGAAGTTGCTATCCACATCGATTTTAGTGAAAATTACAATTGTAAGCGTACAGAAGAAGTTCAGGGCCACCATTTTGGGGCATCACGAAATCAAATCACACTTCACACAGGTGTTTTATATTGTAAGCAACATGAGCCAGAATCATTCTGCACAGTGTCATCTAATAATGAGCACAATCCTAGTGCAATATGGGCCCACCTAGCACCTGTAATGAATTTTATAAGGACAAATGACCCTAATATGGACACACTACGTGTATTTTCTGATGGACCATGTACACAGTACAGACAAAAACAAAACTTTTACCTTTTTAGTCACAGAATTTTTGAAAATGGATTCAAGCAAGGAACATGGTCTTTTTTTGAAGCAAAGGAGCAGCTGATGGAATTGGAGCAGTTTTAAAGCGAACAGCTGACAGACTTGTGTCCTATGGTAATGACATTGCTAATGTTCACCAGTTCCTTCAATTGGTGGAAAAGGAAACAACAATTAAGTTGTTTCTTGTGACTGCAAAAGAAATTGATTGTGTCCGCAAAACACTTCCATTGACCATACCAGTGCTATCTGGAACTATGCGCTTACATCAGTTAGTTGTAAAAGAAAAAGGGTGTATCAACTATCGAGACATTAGTTGTTACTGTGAAGAGCTGAGTAATAAAGGGTTTTGCAATTGCTATGGCACCAAGACAATAATTCTTGTATTGTTAGTAATTAACATCAAGAAAAAGGAAAAGCAGGAGGCGGCCTAAATTATAAAAAAAATAAAGTTAGCATTTATAATGATGTTTACTCTTCAACCTCTACTGAAGATGAACTTTCGGAACCAAATGATAGGCCTATAATCAAGGAATTACATAAGCCTAGCTCTTTCAATAAAGATACTTCTTTTAAAGAGTTGTCTACATTGAAAGATCTCCACCCAAAAAATGTCACTAGTGGAGTGTACATGTTAGTTCAGATTAAAGGAGGAAAAGGAAATGCAACTAAATATAAATATGTAGGAGTGGCGCAGAGTGAAGTTGAAGATGATGGTGATCTCAAGGTAATGTTTCTAAGAGCAGTTGATAAAAGTGGTAGAAATTATAGAATTGAAGAGAATGATGTTTCATATGTGCAGTTTGATCAAGTTCTTGAAATCCTTGAAACACCAACTCTAAAAATGAAAGGTGACCGCATTTACTACCACTTCAATACTCCAGTTGATGTTTATGAGAAGTAATTTCAAAGTGTTCCCAAACTTCTACTTGACATTATACATGATATTTTATAAAAAAAAGTATGGTTCTTGTTTGAATTAACTATGTATGCAAATAATAATAACAACAATAATAAAGATCCAAGCCTCTTAAAAATAGGTGTCCCTTGTGTTACTTAGTGTGTCTCTTGTGTTACCATTTTTGTCCACTGTGTTACTGCCATGTTATTCTACTTTTATAAAAAAACTATTATAAATAAAAATGTAAAACAATGAGTCATTAAAAGTACAAATAATTATGATTTGCAAAAAAAATATCAGCTGAAAAATAATATCTTTTATAATTCAATTATATTAAGTTTAAGACAATCTAACAGAAAAAACAGTAACACGGGGACATTGAGTTTGAGTTTTCAGTCTAAAATATAACTTATGTGATTACTAACACTATTAGTTTGATTGTATATTATATTTGATCAATGAGTATCATAAAACTAATGATATATTCGTAGTTTTGATAGCTGGGACATTTTTTGTATGGGGGTAACACAGTGGACATATTTCTTCACCTCTTCGTGTATTTTATGTAATTTAATGTAAAAAGGATATTAAAAGTGTACTGCTGACTATATAATCTTTTTTATGAATAAATAATAATTTCAATAAAAAACATATTTTATAAATAATATTAAAAAATATATTTTGGAAAACTAATTTCAAAAGAAGGGTATATTTTTGGAATGACCCAAAATCCAAACGGGCAGTAAGAAGGGGTGCTATTAAAAAAAAACAGCTTCATAATAATTATTATTATTATTAGTACCAGCGTCTTACTAACCCGTTCGGGTTATACGCACTTACGCTAATGTGTAATGGTAGGATGATTGTGAATGAAAGGAGGACCTACAGTTACGTGGAATCCGAACCACGATAGAGGTCTGGCATTCCCCACATTCACAAAATGTCTTGTCAGAGGTGAAGGAAGGGTTTGGTAATCAGATAAAACAGTGCCGGGACCGAGGATTGAACCCCGCCGCCAGCACAGAAGTCTGACACCTTACCCCTAGACCACCAGGTCACCCTTCACAATAGTTAAAGATTTGGAAAAGATTTGTATAGATTATGTCATTATTGTAACCAAGGTTAAATTGGTGGTTATAAAAGAGTTTTTTATAAATTAATCCCCAAAAATATTTTGATTCTATGAGACAAGTGAATAGTTCTTTCTTTCCAGAAGAGACCGATATCATGATTAAGCTCTTAAGGCTGATAAGTAGGGGCTAGTTCAATTAGAATTAAAAATTAATCAAGTTTCTATAACCTCAGTTGCAGTATTCCAACTGCCAACTTCCATTCTAGACTAAACTTTGTTTTATATACCAATATTTTTTTTTATAGGTTTAATGAATATTTTATTTTATGTAATGCAAAATTCAAGAAAATCAACATTTTTAATCCAACTATCAACACTTTGATTTCAATATAGGTCTAAGTTGAATTTAGTGGGTACAATACAAGTTGAATTTATTGGGTATAACCTAGGGTCTACATAATGAAAATTACAAACTCCAAAAGCCCTGTCTACAAACTCTGTATCCATAAGGTGTGTAATGGTCTGTAAGAGATTTACAGCACACTAACAGATCAATTGTAATGTCTACAGACTCATAAACCTTATGTCCTTACTCCTTATCACTTCGTGAAGTTGAATCAACTTTAACTTTTTTAGATTAGCTGATATTGACCGTTAAGAACTACGGTACAAATCAAAGCTGCTAAGTAAATGTGTAAAATTTCTTAGACAAAATAATGAAGATGTCATGAAAATAACAAGACAACCAGTGTCTATTAATTATTATGAAACACCCAACCCAGCTTAACCAAACCATTAATGTGTTTAAAAAAAAAAAAACCCTGAGCGGGTATTAAGATGCAATGCTAACAAACAAAAACCTAACTTAAACTACATAAAAAATAAACTATTCATTGTAATAATTAAACATAGATAGTACGTATCATACAATGACATATCTATTTTAGTGCGCAGAATAACTGGTGTAGCGTAAATCATTAATAACATCATCCATCCAGTGTTCAGTATCGGGAAAGTTTCATGTCCTTCTACACTACTTACATTTCGAAAGTGATTTGGGCAATATGTTGTCGAGTATTGCTTGGATATATTATTATTAAAAGTGTTTAGATGTGAAGTGATTTGAGCAATGTGTTGCAGTTTTGCTTGGATGTAGTATGATTAAAAGTGCTTAGATGTGTAAATCTTAAGTATCATTCAATTCTAGTTACGTACTCTTGTGTGCATAACAAAGTGAGCAAAACATCGTACCATAACAATAAAAAAAGAGCTTACAAATGCTACAGATAAAGCGTACTACGTCCGTCGATACTTAAACAACACCGATTATCCATGAAGTAACCAGAGATCTAAAATATTTTGATGCCGAATGTGAAAAATGCTTTTTTGAGTGTTTATTAAAAAAAGTTTATAAAATTAAAATAAACGTACCATCGCCCTAATGTATTATAACCTGAGTAAAATGATTTAATACCTCATAAAGTAGTCACGAACATCTTTACTTTTAAGACGATCTAGTCCTTGTGTAATTATTTTTTTTCCAAATGCAGCCATACTTTGTAATCTTCAAATACGAATTTAAATAATTTAGTATTTGACTTTGCACAACTTTTCAATTAGTGAGATTCAGTCTGATTTTGATAGTAGTTGAAGAAAATTTTTTATAAATACCTAATTTATGCAACACATGAAACAACATTTACAGATAACAGGGATTATACTATCAAAATTATGGTTTGGACTTTGGTGAAATGGTCCAGTGTCGCCAACTCTATTCTCGAGCATTGATATCAATATAATATGAATAGACATTTGTGTCTGGAATTTTCAAGCAGTCGTCTGCATACCATTGTGTAAGAGAGAAAGAAACTTTCAAGTATTTCCTTCTTTCTTACACTCAAACAAGCCAATGACTTGTGACATTATGATATTGTTTACTAATTTGAATGATAATATGAGATACATCAATGTGTGATTAGTTAAATGAAATAAATGTGTTGATAAAAGGTTTGAAGAACATAACAAAGTTTGAAACTGGTAAGTTTTTTCGTTAAATAAGTTATGTAGGCTAATATATCCTATGATTTTTGAAAAAAGTTCGTTTGGAAGGCTGTATCTCGCACCAGAATCCTATCTTATAGTAATATTTAGGTTGGATAAAAGACCATCCAGTGGAAACTCAAAGCCACCTGAATTGCCTTTCACCATGTCCACCATAAGGACTGGGACAAGAACCTAACATCGATGCAAATAGGGTTCAATAGCGCTGAAAATGACAGCCACAATAAGACTCCTTCCTTGATTTTAGACCATTGCTTTTGCTCTCCCCGATCAATCTGGGGTGGGAAATATTACCGGTCAGCTTGGAGAATCAATCCAATACATAGATTGAGGTCGAGTGGAGGGAGGCTCTGAATTGGCTGAAAAAAGTATGGGATAAGGTAGCACGTAGACACAAAGTAAGAATATATCTGGTACCGTACAAAGTCGGAGATAAATTCATGTATGAATTGCATAATTATAGTAGATCCATAGACGGCAAAACAGTGAAGTAGAGACCCACCGGTGGTCAGTTCGGGTGATTATATCAAAGTTTCCCACCCCTGTCACGGTCCAGTTAATAGCTCCGGTCATTGGTCTAAACAGGTGCCGCGCCCACGTCACCCGACTAAAACCATGTCACTGACTCAATGAGTGTAACAAGAGCTTGTGTTTGTTTCTATGTTTGAATGTATGTTTTGTTTGAGAAAGAAAAGTATATCTCTATGTTCTGATATTCATTCCCACATGTTGCATGCACCCTAGATCTTAAATATAATAATGAAACTAGAGTATGGGTTCATTGGAAAGACAATACAAAATACTTCAAAGATAATACGAGATACAGTGGATTCCGGTTAGTTGAAGCAGCCATTTATTTGGAACCAAACTCTAAGAAGAGAAACAAAACAAATATTTACCTTGAATTTATTCCACTTAATTAGGGCACTGAAGGTAATGTAGACTCACAAGCTCGTAGCATAGATATTCTGCGAGCTGCAGCTGAGTTTGTTATTGTGAAGTCGTCCTGTGTATTCCGTTTGTTCTGTGGGGTGGCAGTGAAGGTCATGTTGATAACGTGCTGGTAACATGGAAATTGTGCAAGCAGCAGCTGAGTCAGTAAAGTTTAAATAGTACTGTAGCGTGGTTGTGTTGTTTGTTCTGTGTCGTGGTAATCACATTCTGTTTGACATTATGCTTGCGGTATACAATTGTTTACAAGAACGTTAAGTTATCCGTCATATGAGTTTTCCATTGTGTGGAATAACATAAATTAAAAACTGTAACAAACTGTGCACTGAGTTAGTTTTTTAATTACATTTAATGATCATATCAAGATGCCACGTAGATATTTGACACGCTCCAAAAAAAACTCTATTCTTGACAAGAGAAAAAGTCAACCTAATAACATCAGTCATCGTCAGTTAGCGGAGATAATTAAGATGCCGAAATCTACAATTTCACGACTGTTACAGCAACAAGAAAAACTTAAGAGAGGAGTGGGCATTGCACGTGGGTTTAAATAAAAAATTTCATAAGCGAAAGAGGCAAGGTAAAGATCTAGACGTTGAGGATTGGCATCCAACTAAACCTCTGGAGAAACCCCCCGAAAGGCTTTCTTAGCTACACTGCACATAAGCTCTGTGGCTTTTAGCAGTGAAAAGATTGATAACCATCGGGAACGGCACCTTTTCGCCGGACATAGACCAAGATCCATGAGTCCCATTCCAGGTACTTGGGTACCTGGAAAAACCAGTACCAGCCCTTCCATGCCAGCCTGCCTTGGGTTGCTTGGGATAAACCACCCTTCACTGGGACCGGATGGAGGGAGGAGTTGGCTCCTCCTAGTGATCACCCATCACGAGGAAGTCAGGAGCTTAGCCTCCAAACAGCCGTCTCTGCAACCTTAGTTCTCTTAAAATATTTGCCTCAGCCTTATGCACCCTATTTTACAGGAATGTAAGGGAGAGGTGCAAGTTTACAAACAAGAAATAAATAGAGCAAAAGGGAGTTTATTAACCGAGACAACAAGCATGTCAAATGCAAAAAAAAACATGTAATTATAAGATTTTGGTTCATCAATATTTCGGCGGCTCAAAAGCCTAGTCGCATATAAAATACTGATTAAACCAGCCGAGCGCCAGTCAACACCTCGCCATAGTACTCAGAGAAGACCGGGTGTGGATGCCCGCCCTCCCAACCTGGGCCGTCACGCCCATGGCAACGCCTCGCGAAATAAATATCCCTTATGGGGAACCAGACAAGCCAGAAGGGGCTAAAACATAAGAAACATGATTAGCATTTGCCACAAATAGAGTGTACTCACTCAGGAGTTAAACCCACATAAAAAGCAGCTCTTTGAGTCCCTTTCGAAAGGAAAGTGCAAGCTAGATTTGTCCTTTGCTAAATGGGGCTTGTACCGACATTGCGACTCAGCCTACCACTGGCTATACTAGGCCCAAAACTCAAGGTCAATAGGGCACAGCACCACATCCAACCAGTTCTAACGAGGTGTTTACCAGCAACAAGGCGCTTCCCAAAAGGGAGAGGATCAATCGCACACAAGGGGCGTTTCATATCACCCCGAATAGCCAATAATGCAGCAACTATACCTAGTTAGCACTTAGCGGGGCCACGTTGCTCGAGCCCCTGAACATTCTGAATATCCAAGTCTACTTGGTGCCACACTGACAACCTACACATTATAGTACCACACAATTAGTACCTAAAAATAGACACAGGTACCTGAGACTACTAGCATGAATAAGTATATGATAACTATCCTGACGAGGTTTCCCCGATAAAGTGGTCAATACAACCACATGATAAACAAATAGAGTGGAGAAGGGGCAGCGAGTCGTTATCTCGCCAACTAGCGCCAAGTGACACTCAGGTCACTAAATGAGTCTATACACTCAAATTAAATAAAAGAATACAAAAGAACGTGCTCACAAGAGACAATAATAACTAAAGACCCCCAAATTAACATCTACACTGAATTAGCTAAGGAGGATCTCCTAAACGCCTAGCTCAATGTGATACCTCACGCCGACTCGGGTAATTGATACCCCTAAAGACTCCGTTGAGTGCAGGGCGTTGAGAAAACAGTGAACCCCTCAGAACAGCGTGCCGGCTGGATCTATTTTCAACCCAGTCTAATAGGCACACGAACGGCGAGAAGAGGTGAGCCTGAAGAGAAGAACCAGCCCTGGGTCCGCCATGTACCAGCGGGTAAAAAAGGTGAGCTGGTAAGTATGTACCAGCCTTGGATCCACCATGTACCAGCGGCGTGAAGAGCAGCGAGAAAGCAATGAATAGTGATGTATCTGCCCGACTTTGGCAGGAGTAGAAAATAAGTAATTAATGCAATAGTGGCGGGGTGTACTGTTGGTTATAGACTGACCTTATGTCTATCAACCTTGAAGCTCCTGGTAGTGCAAGTAACGAAGTCTATCGGACTAAAGTTAAATTAGGAAGGAAGTGGCGATCGGGGACGGGAATTTGAGGAACTAAAACTTTTAATAAACTGTTATAAATGAATAATTCAATCTTTGTTATCTTTGTTAAATAATTACATCTCTTTGTACCTTTTTTATGTATCTAATTTTTCCTTAATGTTCTTTTTATACTATGTTTTTTTGAAAATGTAAAGTCTTCAACTAAAATACGATTGATCCATTTTTCTTATCTTGGCAAACTTGTCAATGATTGGCCATCTCCTAAGATATGGATTTCCTGTTTTGCAAGTAACGCCGTTTTCTCGGCCTATTTCTTTTTTGGCTCTAAGACTGGTGAGACGTAATATTTTATTTTCTTCCTTTTTTTTAAATAATTTGAGAATTGTTTCCAAATTAACATGTATCGTTTTCCTTTTTATTTTATTTCTTGTTTTAGTATTATGAGGTAAAATTTCCATGTAGCTGTTTTTTTTTTATTATGGTCTTTTAAGTTTTTATTATTAAGTAACCTTTTGTATTGGATGTAACGCCAAATTTGTCAACCATGAGGCCGGGTTTTTCTTTTATGCTATTATTTTGTATCAATCGACATCCTACATATCACGATAGTTAAACAATAATACTAGGGATTAAGTACGATAGTTGAAGACTTTACATTTTCAAAAAAACATAGTATAAAAAGAACATTAAGGAAAAATTAAATACATAAAAAGGTACAAAGAGATGTAATTATTTAACAAAGATAACAAAGATTGAATTATTCATTTATAACAGTATATTAAAAGCTTTAGTTCCTCAAATTCCCGTCCCCATCGCCACTTCCTTCTGATTTAGCTTTAGTCCGATAGACTTCGTTACTTGGAAATACTAGGAGTTTCAAGGTTGATAGACATAAGGTCAGTCTATAACCAACATACAGGGGGCTAGCAGGAAACAGCCACGGGTTCCCATCCCAGGAACGCCATAGCTTACAAATAAGCCTATTGCAAAAAGCCGCACAACTGCACGACTCCCGCAAGCATACACGGGTTTAGTTATATACTTGGTCTCACACCAACTCTCGTCCCCCCTTAGCTTATAGAAGTAGTTCAGTATTAGTTACTTAGCAGAACCGTTCCTTGGAGCTTCCAAAACGAGAATACTGGCAAAATGAAAAAGAGGAGATGAGCTGTGAAGAGCGTCCGAGTACAAGCGTAGCGCGCATGCGCAGCCATACAAAAGGAGGGAGGGGAGAGAAAACAAGAGACGGGGAGAATTCACATCGCATACAAGGAAGGGGAAATAATCGCGAGGCGCACACAAAAGGCTCTAGAAAGAAAAATGAAAATGCAATCCATTAGGCGAGAAGAAAGGCATCCAATCAAGAATAAAAAGAAAATAGAAATCGATGTGTGACAACAAAGGTTACATCACAGTGACCTTGTGCGAGCTAATATCACATTAGCTCGGCACACTTATTAGAGACACCCAAACCGGCACAGATTTATCTGATTACCAAACCCTTCCTTCACCTCTGACAAGACATCTTGTGAATGTGGGGAATGCCAGGCCTCCACCGTGGTTCGGATTCCACGTTAAACTGTAGGTCCTCCATTTCATCTCACAATCACCCTACCATTACACATTAGCGTAAGTGCGTATAACCCGAATGGGTAGTAAGACGCGGTGATAATAATAATAATAATAATAATAATAATAATAATAATAATAATAATAATTGAGACAAGCTGTCCGGAGTTTCCAAGTGGGGACCTCGAGGAGGTGCCCTGACCAGCTATCCCTGCTACACGGGTATGCACTACCATCCGCTTTGTATGTGTCGAGAAGGGAATATCCCCCTTCTCACACAGAGATTACCCTGTCGAGGTCTTAGCTATCCGGACCTCGTCCACCACATTGCCCAGAGGCTGCCCACGAAGGCGTCCTGATAGGATTTTTAGAGATTTGTCAGTACCGGAAGGTGGCAAAGACAGTCTAGTGCTTGTTTATATGAACGTGCGTGGCCCAGAGCACATCCCGACCACCGTACGTCTGGCCGGAGCCATACGCCTGGGGTCCATGACCCCTAGACGTTTGAGGATGCCTTAAATCAATTGTTTTCCAATGTAACTAAACGAGGTGTGCGTGTGAGCGGCCCTATGTTGAAAACCAAGTCAGAAGAGTTGGCCATAAAACTAGGTCATGTAAATTTCAAAGCAACGGATGGTTGTCTCGATGGAAGTGCAGACATGACATTAGTTACAAAGATGCACACGGCGAGAAGGACAATGCTAATGCTACGAGCGCTGACAAACTGAAATATGAAAAACTAACAGAGTTGCTTAAAAAATTTATTGCGATGACATTACAACGCTGATGAAACAAGCCTGTATTATCGCGGATTGTTCCCTGAGCTATAAACACATAGCACTGTCAGGTTCAAATAGAGCAATGGATCGTGTAACTGTGTTGTGTTGCTCAAACATGTCAGGAAGTGATAAACTCAAACTTTTTGTTATTTGTAAAAATGCTAAACCTCGTTGTTTCAAGAAGCTTACAATAGGCAGTTCACCAGTTTTATATTTTGCTAATAAAAAGGCGTGGATGACCACACACATATTTACGCAATGGCTAATGAACTGGGACGTGAAACTGCAACGTAAGTCCAGAAAAACTCTGTTGATATTGGACAACAGTACAACACACCCTCATGTAAATGGTTTAAAAAATATTGAACTGGAATTTTTACCCCCTAACACCAAATCCCTGATACTGCCTATGGACGCAGGAATTATATAAAAAAAATAAGGACGTATTGTCGCAGAAATCTGGTTAATCGCATTCTTGAAACGATTGAGGAAAATCTGCTGACATCATCATCATCATCATCAAAATCAATAGAAGTTAATGCAAATGTTTCACTGTTAAAAGGTGTACCATTTGTCGCCGATAGCTGGCGAGTAATAAGCTGCAAAACAACTCAGAATTTTTTGTTAAATGTGGTTTCACGACTTAATGTGATTTAGATTAAGTTATATGCACAGAAAATGAAATGTCTCTAGAACTGCAACACGTCCAAATTGTAGAGATTTTTTAAGCATTGACGACATCCTTCAATGCTACGGTGAAAATTAAGATTGTGAGGATACAATTATTTAATAAATTACAGCAAAACACGCAGAGACGACAGAAGAACAATAAAATTATGACAATGAAACACCTAAGCGAGTGACTAACCAGGATGCCAGAAAATATATCGCTGAATTGAGATGCTACTTCATGAAGGAAGGCGACGAATGCAGACCTTATCAGCACTAGATACCTGCACCGACGTTGTACAGGTGCAGTCCATAAAGAAAACACGTCAAGGTACACGTGATAATTTTTTTCAAAGAAAGAACTGTTAAGTAATGTGTAGCCCTTATTTGACACATACAAGTATGTACTGTATATTCAATTTTCATATGTACATTTTGTTTGCTTTTTGCTTTAGTTACAGTATTTTTATATAAAGGTTTGTATCATTAAAATTTCGTTTAATTGGGGCCGCCGCTTAATTGGTCCAAAGTGACCTAGCCCGATGTGTCCCAATTAACCGGAATCCACTGTAATACAAAAGAACTGAGTGAACTAAACGTGAGAGAAAGTAATAAGGACTATGTTATAAGTAAATTTACTCTCTACATATTTTTCCTTAAAATTACATTTTCCATTAGTAACCCAAATTTCGCAGAAATAGTGATTGGGTATATTATTTAATATAGCTGGGACGAATAAATCTCAAGGTGAGCTTTGTTGCCTGAATAGGAACATTTTGTTCTAATAATTATGTAATGATACGTTATATCCTTCGAGGAATATTATTGGACGTAATTTTTTAATATCTTATTATAAGTATTTTTAGTAATGTAATTTTTTGCAAAAGTAGGTTAAATCTTTGGTGCGTATGCACGCACGCACGCACGCAACTAAGATTACATTTATCCCAGGTTAGTAAGTACCAAGTGTTCTGTTTTGTAATATTTTGTCCCATGTGATATCGTTTTATATTTTTATTTATTATTTCCCTGGTTGGTCCGGACTTTTTCTTCTATAATAATACTTTATTTTAGATCCTATATATTTGAAGTCTCATTCTTCCCGCCCGATGCTTATGTTTAAGGGTAAGCGCACAGTACAAGCCGGTAGTCATATTCTGAGAACCAGCGGCTGTCAGAGTCAAGCCGGTGCGAGAAATATTCCTTTTTTCATAGCGGAAGTCCTCATAGTGGAGAAAGGCAACTGCGCGCGTTCGCAGGTTTTCTGAGTCAGACGGTTTACCGGAATGAATCTTTCATTCCTATTTCAGATATCGGCTTGGTTTTTTGTTTGTTTCGTTAACACTTTTAACTTTGTGAATATAAACTGTTATATATAAAGGGTTTCTTAAACGAAAAATATGGGACAGACGTTTAAAATGGTACTCAAACCGGGTTGTTGTGGATGGATGCCGGCAAGAAAAGAAATAGGTGTTCCAGGCAAATAGAAACAACTATTTTATATTCATACTTAGCCATCGTACAATGAAAAATAGCATTTAGTAGCAAAAGAACATTAATAATTCTAATAAATCCTCTTTTAATGTTTAAAATATTTTAACTAGTTCAATACAAGAGGAATTATTTCTCTATGGTTTCCTCCGTCTTTTTACTGGTAAATTTGTTTTTAATTATAAACATTTTCATATTTATAATATTTTTAATTTAAATTATATTTTATTTTTAAAGATCAGCATTTTATTTCTTTCTTCGACCCTAGGCCAAGGGTGACATGTCATCAAATTGAAATCTAGGGTCAATTCTTCAACTCTCTTTTTAGTATTATCAATGATATTTTGATTTTATTTATTAAGATTTTGTATAATGGAAACCAGTACTTTAGTTATACTTAGGGCCGGTTGCACAAACAATAATCAGTGGCTTGATCAGAGATCAGTTGTATGTTGATCTACAATCAGTGTCTCAAACCTCATTTTCAGTTGCACCATTAACAATTAGGACGTGATTGTCGATCAGATCTCTGGTCAAGTTAACCAGCCAATTCTCTCCCATCAACTGTTTGATTACCCGATCAGTGTGTTTATGGTTAACATAACCTGTAACTGTTATTTTCTTGATAAATAAGATTTGTTCTTTATAATCTTTATGTTAAGTTAAGTTTAGTGACAGTAAAATAGGTCTGTGAAACTTTAGAATTAATAAATTCAGAAAAATTATTGAGGTTAGGGTTAGTATAAATAAAAATACCAGCTAAATTGATGATTATATACAGTTTAAACTTATTGATTCACAAAATATTGTGTTAGGTTAGGTTTAGTGACAGTGAAAACAATTGAGTTGAAACTATAAAGTTCAAATTTATTAATTAACAAAATAGTATTTTAGGTTAGGCTTAGTGACAATAAAAAAGCTTATTTTATAACTTAACTATAATAATACAATTAATACAAACGTCTATTAATAATTTCAAACAAATTTACGTGTATTAATTAAACAAAAACAAATAAAGAAAAAAAAAGATATTCACAAAGCCAATCTGGTGTATACATTTAGGCTATGTTACAACAGTCAGCTGTTCAAAAATAGAACTTTTTACAACGTTGCCATGCTAGTTTTATTTGATTCCCCGGTCAAATCTGTGGTCAGGTGATCGGGGTTTTTGATCTCTAGTTAACTTTGTTGCAACCCAAATTTTTCTTGATCTATGATCAAGCTGATTGACAATCCGGTGATTGAAGAATCAATATGATGTCTGTGCAACCGGCCCTTAGATTTTTAATTATCATTATGATTTGAATTATTTTTTCTACATAATTATATTCCTTCATCTGAAATATTTTAAAAAGAACTTAAAAAATTGTAAAAGTAATACTAATATTATTTATTAGTACTGAACATTTAAAACTATTGCTTTCTTTCTATTATTACTAACATTTATAAATACAGTCGTACTAAATAGTCAAGTAAAGAGCCATACAATTACACACAAAATAGTTTTAACAAAAAACAATAGTAAGTGAATAAAAATAAATCACAATACAAATAAGAGTTCTTGCTTTTCAATCACAAGTCAAGGGATATTTTTCCATATAGAGATAAAAAACGTCTCTCACTTCTTTGGCCTGGGTGGGATGTCTTCCTGGAATTTGCCACGTTACAGATTCTCCGTGAACAGTTTAGCATCAGTTAAATGTATCTCAAAGCTCTCACTTTCTATTAGTTTTGTGCAAAACACATACATTTCACAATCTTATCAGCTAATTCAACCTCCATCTCAATCGCTTCCGAGAGAACACGTCATTTAGATTATAAAATTATAAAAGCACATTCCACGGTTTTTCTTGCTCTAGATAAGCGCTTGTTAAGGTAAGGAAGAAAAGGATATGCCTAATCTACTAAAATAACGTATGGAGCTTTCACATTGGTTCAGGTAGGAAGTCAGATTCGGGGAAAATTAATTTATCTCCATTAATAAATTTAAACAAGTCGAGCCGAAAACGCGCCCCCATCACTTTGCTTTCCATAGCCCCCAATGTCTACAGTAACGAACTTTTCCAAAGAATCTTAACCGTATGTTTGACAATCTTTCCGAAAGTGTTATCTCCTGTACGAAAGCTGAATGACAAAGCCCGGAATGACATCCCAGTAGAGAGGTACCTGGAACAAAAAGATACATGATTTTAAAAACAACAAATGAATGTCTTACATTAATAAGATATTTTTCTATATTCTCCTAAAAAGAAATTTACGTTCCTTATATATATAAAATTATATATCAAATAAATTTACAATTTGTTCCAGGTACCTCTCTACTGGGATGTCATTCCGGGCTTTGTCATTCAGCTTTCGTATAGGAGATAACACTTTCTGAAAGAGATTATATATATATATATAATCTCTTTCAGAAAGTGTTATCTCCTATACGAAAGCTGAATGACAAAGCCCGGAATGACATCCCAGTAGAGAGGTACCTGGAACAAATTGTAAATTTATATATATATATATATATATATATATATATATAAATCTTAAGCAGTATATATATATATATATACTGCTTAATATTAAGATTTATATTTTTTATTTATATTATATTATAACATTTGGGTTAAGATAAATAGTAAGATGCGGGGTTTATCTTTCGATTTCAGAGACTGTGCTCCGCAAGAAGTGGAAATACTTGAGGGACCAATTCTCTGTAGAACTAGGAAACATTAAACCAACGCGCTCTGGTGATCCTGTAGACAAGGTGTGTGGGCTGAAGTGGCCTCATTACAAGTCCCTCTTATTTTTAAGGATCTTGTAAGGCCACAAGAATCAACCGATAATTTAAACCCAAACAAGACGAAATCTCCACCCCTTAAAATACATCAAGGAAGTGCTCTCCTAACTGAGAGTATTGAAGAGGAAATCAAGGAGAGTCAGGTACAAGAAGAGCCCGTAGAAACACCACAGGGTGCAAATGAAAATTTTGAAGAGGGTGTGAGTGAAACAATTTTAAGAGAAAAGAAACGGCGGAACATAGGGCTTTCCAAGTATAAAGAGACTGTTATTGATATGGAAGAAAGAAAAATTAAGTTTTTGGAAGCCACTCGGAGAAATAGGCAGCCAAAAAACGATGATATGTTTTTTAGGAGCCTGCTACCGTACGTTAACAAAATAGCGGAGAACAGGTAACTGCGATTCCGGAGGAAGATTCAGGTCGTCGTAGAGGAATTTGCATTTCATACAGACCCTTCAACAAACCAACACACACTGTCATCGACATTTCTCCTTCAACGTACTCATATACTGTCATCGCCCTCAATCTCTCAACATACGCCGTCATCGCCATCACCCTCACCTCAACCTTACTACACCAACCAACATATCACTATCCTTCTCCCAAATAACACCCATCACCATCAGCCTCACCCTCACTTTGAAGCATTGGGCCACAATAAGTAACAAGAAACTCGCCCATCACAATGCTCCCCGCGTCCGAGTGCAATACAACTACACGAACCATCTTCATAATTGAAACTGATCGCCTGTTGTGAAATATTATTATTATTATTATTGTTTTGAGGCCCGTCGACACAGTAAGGTCATTAGGGCCTTTAAAAATAAATTTAACACAGTAGAATCCCCAATGGGAAGAGACATCACATAGTCCACCTGTTAGAATAAACAGGTGGAGAGATAAAATATAAAACAATATACAATAATAAAAATTTTAAATTAATTTAAAAACAGTTATTCTCAATATGAGAAAATGCCCATTTGAGACACTCCATAGGAGCGCTCAAATGGGCTATTAGAATAAAAGAAGTGATACACCTGCTAAAATAAAACCACAGGTGTATACACTACGTTAAAATTACAAAACAAACATATTAAAATTTAACACATTAAAATCATAAAACGTGTTAAAATAATACGTTAAAAAGACAAAACAAACATATTTAAATATACTAAAATGTTAAAAAAAAACTCAATATGAGAAAGTCCAGATGAGTCACTTTATAAAAGTGACTCAAATAGCATTAAAAAGATCCGCCTGGCGTATAAAACGAAGTAAACAAATAACTCCATCCGCGCTATCGCGTAGTAAAAACCGAAGGTCACCTTTAAAATTAAGTGCCAGGCGGATAGGGGCATACTTGCGACACTCCACCAAAATGTGGTACACACTAAGGGGAGCATCGCAAAACTCACACACTGGAGGTGGGTCCCCTCTCAATAAAAATCCATGGGTCAACGCTGTGTGTCCGACGCGGAGCCTTGTCACGATGACCTCCTCTCTTCTGGACTTTCGTATAGAAGAGGGCCACCGCGACACACCGTCCCTGATGGACCGCAGCTTGTTCTGAGCAGGGGTCGAAACCCACTGCTCGTGCCAGGTGCGTAAGACCCCACGCCGAACATAACCCTTTAGATCTAAAAACATCACACCCATACTCGCCTCCGGAGGCAGGCGTGCCGCCTCCTTGGCCGCCTGGTCAGCCAGTTCATTTCCTGAGAGACCGGCGTGACCAGGAATCCAGCAAAAGGCGAGCCGGGTGCTTAATGAATCAATTTTTAAAATTTGCTCATGTATCATCTGCACCAGGGGATTCCAAGAGTAGAGGGTGGACAATGCCAACAGAGCACTCATGGAATCCGTGCAGATGAGAACAGAACGGTGACACTTACGATACACAAAACACAGAGATTTAAAAATGGCGTATAATTCAGCCATAAAAACACTGGATTCACCAGGTAAACCAAATTTAAATTGTTTCCCTCCACAACAAATGCGCATCCCACGGAAGCCCCACACTTGGAGCCATCCGTATAGATGCGCTCAAAGCCCTGAAAGCGAGTGGAGAGGAGTTCATTAAATGTCCTCTCATATATAATCGGCGGGGTGGTCGCTTTAGGGAACTTGGCAAGATCATAATGGCATTGAGGTAGGCGAATCTTCCAGGGAGAAACTCGACCTGGGTATGTGGGGATAGCCTTTGGCAGGACTATCCCACACGTGTCGAATACCGATAGCATCCTGATCCCAACCGGCCTTGTACTACGCCATTTGGTTTCATACAAGACACGGTTAGGGGGATGAAACACAGGTCGGTAGGCAACATGCTCCGGCATGCAGTGAAGTTTTGAAACGTAAGATGCCAGAAGATAGGACCGCCGGTAAGAGAGAGGGGGCTCACCGGCGTCGGCACAGATGCTGACAACTGGACTGGTACGAAATGCACCAGTAGCCAGTCGTATGCCAGCATGGTGGACACTATCCAGCATCTTCAACGCCGAAGGTCTCGCTGATGCATACACTAAACTGCCGTAATCTAGTTTCGATCTTACCAAGGCCCTATACAGGCGCATCAAGGTTTCCCTATCAGCCCCCCAGGACCGACCGCTAACCACTTTAAGCAGGTTGAGTGCTTTTATGCACCTCGCTTTCAGGTCTTTGATGTGGGGAATCCAGGTTAATTTAAAATCAAATAAAAGTCCCAGAAACTTTACGGTCTCCGAGACAGGTAAAACAACGTGATTCATTAAAATACTGGGGGCTTGTTGTATTCCACGTAATCTATGGAAGTGGACGACCGTCGTCTTGGCTGAAGAGAAGCGAAAGCCATTACGCGATGCCCACGACCATAGATTGTTGACAGAGAGTTGTATCTGCCGTTCAGCCCTGTGGAGACTCGATGAACTACAATAAATTGCGTAGTCATCCACAAAGAGGCATGAACGGACAGGAAGGTGTACGTTGTCCACAATGCCATTTATTGCAATGGCGAACAACGCACAGCTTAAAATACTGCCCTGGGGCACCCCATTTTCTTGAATAAAATCATCGGATAAGGTGTTGTTTAACCTTACCCGGAAGTGTCTATCTGACATAAAATTAGCTATAAAAACAGGGAGGTTCCCACGGAACCCCCAGTTAAAAAGGGTTTTTAAAATGCCGTACCGCCATGTGGTATCGTACGCTTTCTCCAAGTCAAAGAAAACTGCCAAAAGATGCTGTTTATGGAGAAAGGCGTCACGAACTGCCGTCTCGAGACGGACGAGATGATCCACCGTAGATCGGTTGCGGCGAAAACCACATTGAATATTTGATAGTAGATTGCGGGATTCTAAATACCATATTAATCGTTTATTTATCATTTTTTCCAATATTTTGCATACACAACTAGTTAAGGCTATCGGTCTATAACTAGTTGGTTCTAATTTTTCCTTGCCACTTTTATATAGAGGGATAATTGTTGCTTGCCTCCACAGTGTTGGGAACTGACGAGATTCCCAAACACTATTGTAGAGGTCCAACAGACATGCTCGTCCAGCAGGGGGTAACTGGCGCAACATTTCATAATTAATGTCGTCGGGGCCAGGAGCTGTGCTACCCGCCTGGGACATGGCATAGGTCAGTTCATCTAAAGTAAAGGGGGAGTTGTAATCCTCCCCCTGACTCTGACCAAAGTCAATAGAATGGCGCTCTATGTTCCGCTTATGCGCTGCAAACTCATTTGAGTAGCTTGCAGTGCTAGATATGGCGGTGAACATAGAGCCCAATACATTGGCGACCTCCACAGGGGAGGAGACAAGCGTACCATTTGACATGAGGGCAGGTATGTTATTGATGGTATTTTTGCTACTACGTAATTTACGAATATTGTCCCAAACCTTAGTTGTGGGAGTGGAAATTGTAAGGGTAGATATAAACTGTCTCCAAGACTCTCTTCTGCTTTCACGAATGATACGGCGAGCTCGAGCACGCATAATCCGGAATGATTCTAGATTATCCAAGGTAGGACGCCGATGGAAGAGACGTAATGCTCTTCGACGGTCAGAAATAGCCAATCTACACTCCTCGTTCCACCAGGGAACAGGATGGTGGCGCGGGTTTGGCGAGGATTTAGGGATAGATTCCCTCGCCGCCATGATGACCGTCGAAGTAAAATGGGCAATATTAACATCGACGTCCGGAGAAAGGGGTTGTACAAATACGGCGAGCTCGCGAAATTTATCCCAGTCAGCACGTTTAAGCACCCATTGTGGTGCACGTGCTATACCGGGAGGGTCTTCAATTAGCGAAAGCAGAATGGGAAAGTGATCGCTGCCACATAGATCCGAGTGGACCTCCCAAAGGAAGTGGGCAGCGATCCCGGGGCTACATAGAGTTAGGTCGATGGCAGAGGATACACCATTAAAGGTGGAAAAGTGTGTCTGGGTCCCGGTGTTCATTAATACCAGGTTTCCCGAGACAAGAATATCCTCTACCATCCTCCCGCGGGCGTCTGTATAATTAGACCCCCACACCAGGTTGTGTGCGTTAAAGTCCCCAAGATAATATAGGGGGCGGGAAGTTGTTTAAAGAGGGCCTCTAGGCTCCTCTTTGAAACACGTTCACCTGGTGGGAGGTAGATGCAGCATACAGTTACTTCTATAGGAAGGGAGACTCTCACAGCAATCACTTGGAGATCAGATACAATATTTATAGACTTATTATATATATTGCTACGTGCAAGTATAGCCACACCTCCGCTAGCCCGATCGAAGAATGGCTTGTCGGTACGATATACATCGTACCCACGAAGCATCGGGCTGTCAGTTGGGCGGAAGTGGGTCTCCTGCAAACACAATATGGAAGGATGCAGGGAAGAAATTATTAGTTTAATTTCCTCTACACGAGCATAAAAACCCCTACAATTCCATTGTAGTAGCGACATTAGGTACAAATATAAATTTATTCATCCACGCAATCCATGTCACTATCTCTTAGTAATAAAAATTGGTTAAGGACCTTTTTAGGTCCTCTGGCCTTGCCAAGACTCTCCTGGACCTCTCGTTTCAAGAGAGGCTTTTGTTTCTCCGGAAGAAACTTGGGGGTTGATTCTAAGCGCGAAGGCTTTGTTACAGCCTTTGGCACTTTTCTCTTACTATTTGTGTCGGCGACACCTCTCTGGACCTTTCTCCAGGCACCAGCAGGATTCGCCTTTGCGGCCTCACCCGTTCCGCCACCCACTCCAACCTCCGGTGACCCAGAGACCAGAGCGGACGAACCAACAACGGCCGCAAGTTCTTTCGTTTCCCCCGGTTGGTTCGGGGTGGGTCCCCGAGGTGGGCTCGGGGGTGGTCCCCGAGGTGGGCCCCGGGGGGACCCCCTAGTAGGGCTCGGGGGAGGTCCCCGAGGTGCAGTCGGGTGTGTTCCCCGAGGAGGGCTCCTCGGCGGTACGGGTGGGGGAGACGACCTATGTTGAGGTTTCGCCTCTTCTAGCAATTTAGGCGCCACCTTAGTTGGCGCGTTATTATTGGGATTGTCTCGAGTAGAGACTAATGGCACAGGTCGTGTAGATGGCTTTGCGAGATTAACTGTGCAATGACAGTTGGGACAGTTGATATTCTGACTGACAATTTGGCTGTAGGAGGTTTGAAATACCGGAGCCTGACTAGATGTGTATTCCTTTCGTGCCTGGGCATATGAGATCTTCTTTTCGGATTGTATCTCCAGGACTTTTTTCTCTACCTTCCATTTCGGACAGGCCCGAGACCAGGCAGAATGCGGACCCTTGCAGTTGACGCAGTGCTTAGGAGACTCACATGGTGTTTCGTGAGCCTCCTGTCCGCAATCCGCACAGGTTGGCTTGCCACGGCATCGCAGCTTCGTATGCCCAAATTCCTGGCACTGAAAGCAGCGCCGGGGGTTAGGGACATACGGACGGACCCTGAGCACGTGGAAACCTGCTCGGACCTCCTTTGGAAGGGTAGGTGTTGCAAAAGTAAGGATATACGTGTCGGTTTTTTTCTCTTGTCCGTTCTTTTTAGTTACAATGCGGTATACTTCGGTGACGTGCTGGGGGGAAAGTTCCTCACAGATATCCTCAATGCTCACGCAGTCGAGGTCATAGCAAGTGACCACTCCCTTGCAAACATTGAGGAACCCGTGAGGCTCCACCTTCACCGGTATATGAGACGTATTGCTCAACGGTATTTTAGAGATTGCCATTACTTTTGAGGACTGAATATCTGTTATTGTTTGTATCATTATAGTGCCATCACGCAGTTTTCTTATTGATACGTCAGACTGTGCTGCACCATTTATCACTCTTTCGAGGATAAATGGGCTTACTCGCTTAAGACTTTCGTTTTCCTCTACTCGAGACATTACCAGGAAGCGGGGCTGGGGCCTCACAACTTCCTGGACTTTTTCTGTTAAAGGGCTGGACGGCCTTACCCGTTTCCGGCTCTTAACATTAATACGGCCCTGTGAGGGGCCGGGCAGTGAGTTGCCAGCGGGGTGTGGCAGTACGTTGCTAGCGGACAGTGAGGTGTCAGCGGTGACAATGGAGGTGGCCATGCCTTTTTTGGGGACAACCTGCACAATACTCGGATCGTAGACCCAGGGTGATCCAAGTCGGTTCCACCACATGAGGCCCCGCCAACCCTCCTGGCGGGAAACCCCACACGACGCTAGACATGACAACCTTCGCGTGGGGCTGCGCCAGGAGAGAGGTCACCGCAGCAAGTGGGTGCAGGAAAGCGCCAACCCCACGTCCGGGCCCTCGTGAACGCAACCGGTCCCCTCCCGAGGCATGGTACCCGGTTATTGTCATCCCTAAGGCCCCTCCACCAAGATACCACAACCGGCGCACCCTCATTCGGGAGCTCAAGGCAGTGGTACCCAATAACAAACAGAGAACAGCCGGGTTAGTTGCCAAGGTCGTCAACGGAAAGGCCAAAGGCCTCTGTGCAGGATGAACGGCGGGGGAAAGGAAGAAAAAGGTAAGGATAGATAAAGCGAAGGGGGAAGAGTGAAAAAAAAAGGTGGAAAGTGAAGGAAGAAGAAAATGATGTGAAAGGAAAGATATAGGATAGGTCCGTCCCACACGAGGCACGTCCTGCACAGAAGCCTCCCTTTTAGTCGCTTCTTACGACAAGCAGGGGTTACTGCGGGACTATTCTAAACCCCGTCCCGCAGGGGGGGTTGTGAAATAGAAGCAAAGAACTTGAGCTGCAAAGAGCTCTAGCGGCAAAGACATTTCACTTGTATACAATTTAGGATGACCTCGATACGCCGAGAAATGTGTAGAAGCTTTGGTCATGCACATATTTTGTTCCCGAATGTTCCATTTCTTTGCCCCCCCCCCTTTCCTGTCATCCAATGTCTCAGGGTTGTATTGTATATATAGTGGCGGCAGTGCAACCTGTCGTCACTCTTGGACTTTATTATATTTGAGGGAAGGAGAAGCTTCGGCTTAAGATTTGTAAAATGTAAGATCTAAATTCCTTTTGGCTTCGTAATTAATTAATTTATATATATATGTATATATATATATATATATATATATAATCTTCCATATCTTTTTCTAAATTATTTTTCGGCCTTTTGGTAAATATTATGTACAAATATACTTGAATCTTTTATTTATATCGTGTAGTCAATTAAAAAAATCGATTAGAGACAATATCGATCTAATCATGTGCTGAGGTGAATCGATTATTGTACATGAAAATATCGACTTTCGTTTACTTTGGGCTGTAATGACGGTATTTAATTCTGTTGGTTACGCAGGAAATATCTTGATATTTTGATAAAAAATTGGGTTCTTTGTAGAGCGTTAAATTTAACTTGATTCTCTGAAAGATTGTTTTTCTATGATGTCGTTAAGATTTAGCTTGTTATTATGCATTGAAAAGGTTCTAATGAATATTTTGTTATGACTTTGATATTGTTTAGCGTCCCGGCACAGATTTATCTGATTGCCAAACCCTTCCTTCACCTCTGACAAGACATCTTGTGAATGTGGGGAATGCCAGGCCTCCACCGTGGTTCGTATTCCACGTTAAACTGTAGGTCCTCCATTTCATCTCACAATCACCCTACCATTACACATTAGCGTAAGTGAGTATAATCCGAACGGGTAGTAAGACGCGGTGCTAATAATAATAATAATAAATATTGTTTAGCGTTAGTTTTTAATGGGATGTAGGTTAATTATTTTGAAGACTTCTTATGGGCTAGTTGTAAATAACTTATGACACTTATTTAATTTTAACTGAATATTTTGTTATGGCTTTGATAGTGTTAGCGTTAGTTTTTAATGAGATGTAGGCGAATTGTTTTGAAGACTTCTTATGGACTAATTGTAAATAACTTATGAGATGTATTTACTTTTAAATGATTAGTGAGGATGATATTTTCACGATAATTAATACGTCGGGGAAATATGATTTGATCATATCATGATCTACAGATAATGTTATTACAGGGCTAATACCTCATTTGATTATTATGTTCTTTAATGCTGGCGCTCAATATAGATAAATTGTAATTACCTTTTTTTGAAACTTCGCCTGCTACCAGATTATTGAAATAACGGCTTGTTGGAAACTTTTGTAAATTTTAATGATTATCTTAGTCATTTTTTTTTCTTATTTATATTCTCATATGAAATTAATGTCTTATTAAATATATATCAACTTGAAGCCACTTCATGCTTTATTTAGTTGATTTGGTTTACCATATCCCTTAGGTTGTGTAACCTTTAAATTTTTTTTTTACTTTAATTCTGAGAGGAATACCTTTTAACTGTAGCGTGTCAATCATGTAAAGTTGACACCTACACAATTAGGCTACGTAAAAATACGAAGTAATAATAATTATACTGGCAGAATCAAAAGAAGAGAATTATATTTGAAATATTTAATAATATTATCCTTCAAAACCTACTGTTAACGACTGGATGGACTCTTGATATGATTCACGTGCTCTCAATAGATAATACTACAAGTTATTTTAATAATACAAATCTGCTTAGAAATACTAAACTTACAATAGTGGTATCCAAAGAAGAATATTAAAGCTAATACATTCAGGAATAATATGCTTCAAAACTTACCGTGGCTGGATGGGATCGGATAACGCCAACATGCCTTCTAGCATAATATTGTACACGAATGACGACAAAGTGCTTGCTAGCACATCCACTTACTTCCCCTTCTGTCGTAGAAAAGAACTAAACCTAAGTTAGGTTCGCTCCCACGTCCCTCAAGCGGCGTATCTACGAACCTCCCCTTTTCCACACCCCGCAAGCTCCTATTATCAGCTGTGTTATCACTTTTTTTCTCTATTTCTTTTTGTTCCGTTCTAGTTTGAAAAAGGGTATAAAATACTCTCAGATTTACAAATTATTATTCTATCACATCACGTCGTTGAAGGAGGACCTTCTCTCCACGAAGGGACCGGTGGCCATAGAGTATAGGGCATGGTTCTCACCGCCGCGCTACTGAGGAAAACCTCTCTTCACGAAGGAACCAGTGACCCTGGAGTATTTTGCGTGTTGCTCACCACCGCACCACCGAGGAAAACCTCTCTTCACGAAGGGGCCGGTGGCCCTGGAGTATTGGGCGTGTTGCTCACCGCCACGCCTCCAAAGAAAAACACTCTTCACGAAGGGACCGTGGCCATGCAGTATTGGGCGTGATACTCACCACAGCACCTCCGAGAAAAAACTCTCTTCACGAAAGGACGGGTGGCCATGCAGTATTGGGTGTGTTGCTCACCACCGCATCTCCGAGAAAAAACTCTCTTCACGAAAGGACCGGTGGCCATGATGTGTTGGGCGTGGTTCTCACCGCCGCGCCACCAAGGAATATCCTCTCCGATTTCATAAGTATAGAGGTGGCGTCCATCTAACTTATTGTTTAATTAAAAGATTAGAAATTGTTTATTTAAAAGTCCATCTGACTTATTGTTTATTTCAAACTTAGTATAGTCGAGGCGAGTATTACGATTATTTTGACTTCTTGTTTAAGTCAGAATGACTAGATTTTAGTTTTGTATTATTACAACTCTGTTGATGTTGTCACAGTAACTCTAGTGTTACTCAAGTCCTTCGGACTTGTTATATTGGTCCAAGAGACCATGTTTTTCCTATATTCATATGATATAGCTTCGATATAGGAGCCTTGAGCTCCAGATGTAATCAGGACGTCTTAGTCCAAATGGTTGCTATTCTCCACGAGCACTATATTTCCTTGTTGAGTCCTTAAGACTACACACTTGTTTTTATGGCTACAACCAGGTTGTCTATCCTTTTTTTTAACAACCCAGTTGGGTTAATGTGTTGAATGTATTGAATTATTCTTGTTGCCACGCTTCGTGTGTGGTATTAGCTTGAGTGCGTAAAGCGCGGAACCCCACTTGTTTTTATATAGGGTCCGCGCGGATAATACCTTTTTTCTCTTTGCCCGTTTTTGGCACCTATTGGCTGAGTATTAATCTTGTATGAATTATATTAGTATTGTACCCCAGGGAGTGGGTCAATAAATACATGTACTATTGAATGCTCTGGCAGTGCCAATAGGGAAAGTACTGGCCATAGTACTATTGTGTGTAGACACCTGTATGTTAGCCATCTACCAATGCAATCAACTAACCTTTCTATTGAAATTCATTATACAATGTCTCTTAAAGAATTTTCTTTTGTACCAATCAAGCAAGCTAGTTTAAATATAAATGTGTTAACAGTAATATATGTATATCATTTCCAGTTAACTTGTTTATAATTACCTAACTGTTTTCTTTTAGAATCACCTGACCGTAGCCTGGCGTCAGTCCAGCTGTTTTGTAATTGAACATAACTCTTCAAGCCTACTGCATTTGATCTTGCCCGTGTTGCGACAAGACAGTATTAATCTGGAACTTCTATCTTATGTTTTTGTATATCTATTGTAATCAATCATATCTTTTATTTTTCTGTTATAATAAATCTATTTTTGTTATTTTAATCATTTTATCTATCTGGTTTAAATAAATCCCTTTGTACATCCTATGAAGTTGGTGCAAATCCTAGATAACAATTTCTATGAGGTTAATCGTCCACAATCATCTCCCGCAACTGGTGTGAGTTGCGAGATCTGAGTTTAGAATCCTTTAACGTGGGTATTCAAAGCACAGAACTCCAATCGCTCACTCCTATTGCCCCCTCCCCCCTTAGTTGTGTTATTTGGACCTCCAGTTTGTTCCTTATTTTTGTTAAGGTGGGTTCAACCTCAACCTTGCTAAACATTTTTTTCACCTACCGATCCATCACCTGGCCAAACTGTCACGTCTCCACGAGTTTTTTTTAATGATTATATTCCTCTCACTAATCATCGCAAAACCTAATTAATGTTTCCCCAATATCAATAAAAAGAAAAGATGTATTGTGTTATTTGTATAAAAAAATGTATTTTTAGTTTTTCTGTAATTGTACATCAATCTAATAAAAAACAAGGTTTTTATTTGCTGTTATTTAATAAATAATCATACTTTAAAGTATAACTGTAATGATTCTAGATTTAATAACATTTTTTCAACAAAATTTGTCTATGAAATGATGGATTTTGCATTAATTTTGAATTAAAAAAGAAATATAATTACTTTTACTACGCATGTAACCTTTTATATAAATTATGTCATTTATGTATGCAATCAATAAATTAAATATAACAATTTATAATTTACAAATTATAATGTATATTTACTTGACTATGAATGGGTTCATTTCAAATTAGTGTTATTTTGAATTAAAGGCGACTAAACATTGTTCTTTTAAAAGCAATAAAATTACCTTTAATCATAAATGATCTTACCCTAAAGTCACTACAAGCCGTTCTTCACTTTTATAAAAAGGGATAACGGTTGGCCAAACTCGTAGTCAAGGCAAGGGGGGGTCGTTGGGTTTCAACTCCCCCCCCGAAATCTTATGAACAAAATATATTAAAATTTATGTATGATTCAAACACTATCAAAATAAAGGAACAAAGACAAATTAGGGGTCTGTGCTACCACAAAAAGCACTTCAAAACGCTTCTAGAGGTGTTTAATATCTAGAATGTTTCCTTGCCTTCAGCAGTTAGGGGTTATGTTATCATAAAAAGCACTTCAGAGAGCACTTCTAAAGGTGATTAATATTTAGAATGTTTCCTTGCTTTAACCAGCTAGGGGCTTATGTTGCCATAAAAAAAACTTCAGGTAGATTATAGAACCATTTATTATTTAGAATTATTTCTAGCCTTCGCATTTGGGGAATGGGACCACCAAACCCCCCCTGGAATTATTGGCGTGTTACGGCCCTGCAGTTGGCTACCTCCATAGTGATGGGAGCTGACGAGTTTGCCCAACACTATATTAGAGGTCTAAGAGGAACGCATTTTCAGTAGGGACAGCTGACGTAAGATTTAATAGTGAATGACATCACTGTCGAAAGCTGTGCTACCCGCCCGGTATGACATAGGTCAGTTCATCTAAATTAAAGGGGGAGTTATAATCCTCTCTACATTAACCTAAGTCAATCGGCCCTTAATGCTCCGCCTGTGTACTGTGAACTCATTAGAGTATCTCGCAGTGATAGATAGGGTACAGGGCCCGTTATTCGTCCCCGCGCCTAATTCTATCCATCTGGGTTTCTCGTCTGGTAAGTGCTGCAGCGTGGCGGAAGCCAGTGTGAAACCTCGCCAATGACGCATTAGCGAGTCAGTAATGAACTTGTGGCACTGTGTTTGTTTTTGCGTGAGTTATTTTAATTTCTATTTTTTGTAAATGTCCAAGTAATTATTTTGTCCACATTTCCAAGGCCATATATCTCTTACTAAGGTATGTAAATAAATCACTATATATCTGTGATATATGATGTCTATTATTACAATGCGTGGGCTACAAGAGAAGAAACAAAAAGTGTTTTGAGAATCATGTCGCCATATTGTTTGTGTACACTGACCCTAATTTCGTCCCCTAGGTGAGCCCCTAATTTCGTCCCAGGGACGAAATTTGGAACTTTGTCAGTTGGTATAGTATTTTTTATCGGTGTGTTTTCTATATGGGAAACGTAAGCAGTGGAGCAAGAAATCTATGATAGAAGCCATAAAAGCTGTAAGGGATAAAAATTATTATTATTATTATTATTATTATTATTATTATTATTATTATTTAGAGGCCCGTAGATACAATGATATCATTAGGGCCTTAACATAGTATAAATCGTAAAATAAACATGAAAGAAAATAGTGTTATTAAACTCTTTATGAAAAGGTTAGAACACATGTAAAACACAAGATAAAATAAATAAATCTCAATGTGAGAAAAAAAACCATTTGAAAACTCCATAAGAGTGCTTAAATGGTCTCACTGTACAAATATAGTGAAACACCTGTTAAAAAAACATGGGTGTATCACTTCAATAAAAAGACAAAACAAAATTATTAAAACTATATGTGAGTTAAAAAGACAAAACATACATATTAAAACAATATGCGAGTTAAAAAGACAAAACAAACATTTAAAAATATACTAAAATGTTAAAAAGGTCTCAATAGGAGATAAAATCCAGATGAGTCACTTTATGAAAGTGACTCAAATGGCATTAAAAAGATCCGCCTGGCGTATAAAACGGAGTAAACAAATAACTCCATCCGCACTATCGCGTAATAAAAAACGTAAGTCGCCTTTAAAATCAAGAGCCAGACGGATAAGGGCTAGTTTGCGACACTCCACCAAAATGTGATGCACACTAAGGGGAGTATCACAAAACTCACACACTGGAGGTGGATCCCCTCTCAGTAAAAAACTATGGTCAATGAAGTAGGCCCGACGCGGAGTCTCGTCACGATGACCTCCTCTCTTCTAGACTTTCGTATAGAAGAGGGCCATCGCGACACACCGTCCCTGATGGACCGAAGCTTGTTCTGAGCAGGGGTCGAGACCCACTGCTTGTGCCAGGGCGTAAGACTCCACGCCGAACACAACCCTTTAGATCTAAAAACAGGACACTCAGACTTGCCTCCGGAGGCAGGCGTGCTGCCTCCTTGGCTGCCTGGTCCGCCAGTTAATTTCCTGGAAGACCAGCGTGACCAGGAATCCAGCAAAAGGCGAGCCGGGTGCTTAATGAATCAAATTTTAAAATTTGCTCATGTATCATCTGCACGAGGGGATTCCAGGAGTAGAGAGTGGACAATGCCAACAGAGCACTCATGGAATCCGTGCAGATGAGGACAGAACGGTGACTACTTTGGTATACAAAACACAAAGATTTAAAAATGGCATATAATTCAGCCGTAAAAACACTGGTTTCTTTAGGTAAACCAAATTTAAAATTGGATCCTTCCACAACAAAAGCGCATCCCACGGAGGCTCCAAATTTAGAGCCATCAGTGTAGATGCGCTCAAATCCGTGAAAGCGAGTGGAGAGGAGCTCATTTAAGGTCGTCTCATATGAAGTTTGGGGTGGTCACATTAGGGAACTTGGCAAGATCAAAATGGTATTTCTGAGGGAGTATCTTCCAGGGAGAAACTTGACATGGTGATATGGGGATAGCCTTTGGAAAGAATATCCCACACGTGTCGAAAACCGATAGCATCCGGATCTCAACCGACCTTGTACTACGCCGTTTGGTTTCATACAAGACACGGTTAGGGGGATGAAAAACAGGGCGGTAGGCAACATGCTCTGGCATGCAATGCAGTTTAGACACGTAAGATGCCAGAAGATAGGACCGCCGGTAAGAGAAAGGGGGCTCACCGGCGTCGGCACAGATGCTGACGACTTGACTGGTACGAAAAGCACCGGTAGCCAGTCGAATGCTAGCATGGTGGACACTATCTAGCTACTTAACGCCGAAGGTCTAGCTGAAACATAAACAAAATTGCCATAGTCTAGTTTAGATCTTACCAAAGCCCTATACAGGCGCATCAAGGTTTCCTTATCTGCACCCCAGGACCGACCGCTAACCACTTTGAGCAGGTTTAGTGCTTTTATAGACCACGCTTTCAAGTCTTTGATGTGGGGGATCCAAGTTAATTTAAAATCAAATAAAGTCCCAGAAACTTTACGGTTTCTGAGACTGGAAGAACGGCGTGGTTCATTAAAATATTGGGGGCTGGCTGTATTCCGCGTAATCTATGGAAGTGGACGACCGTCGTTTTGGCTGCAGAGAAGCGAAAGCCATTACGCGATGCCCACGACCAAAGATTGTTAACACTCAGTTGTATCTGTCGTTCAGCCCTGTGGAGACTTGACGAACTGCAATAAATTGCGTAGTCATCCACAAAGAGGCATGAACGAACAGGTACGTGCACGTTGTCCACGATGCTATTTATCGCGATAGCGAACAACGTACAGCTCAGAATACTACCCTGAGGCACCCCATTTTCTTGAATAAAATCCTCGGATAAGGTGTTATTTAACCTTACCCGAAAGTGTCTATCCGACATAAAATTAGATATAAAAGAAGGAAGGTTTCCTCGAAACCCCCAATTAAAAAGTGTTTTCAAAATGCCGTACCGCCAGGTGGTGTCGTACGCTTTCTCCAGATCGAAAAAAACAGCCAGAAGGTGCTGCTTATAGAGAAAAGCGTCACGGACAGCCGTCTCTAGACGGACAAGATGATCCACTGTAGATCGGTTCCGGCGAAAACCACATTGAATATTAGATAGCATATTGCAGGATTCTAAATACGATATAAGTCGTTAATTAATAATTTTTTCCAGTATTTTACATACACAACTAGTTAAAGCTATCGGTCGATAACTAGTTGGCTCTAATTTATCTTTGCCACTTTTATATAACGGGATAACGATTGCTTGCCTCCATAGTGATGGGAACTGATGAGATTCCCAGACACTATTGAAGAGGTCCAGAAGATATGCCTGTCCAGCAGGGGGCAGCTGCCGCAACATTTCATAGTGGATATCATCTGGACCGGAAGTTGTGTTGCCCGCCTGGGATAGGGCATAGGTCAGTTCATCTTTATTAAAGGGGGAGTTATAATCCTCCCCCCGACTTTGGCCAAAATCAATAGTAATGCGCTCGATGCTGCGCTTATGCACCGCGAACTCGTTAGAGTAGCTCGCAGTGCTAGAAATAGCGGCGAACATCGAGCCCAATACATTGGCGACCTCCATAGGGGAGGAGACAAGTGAACCGTTAGACATGAGTGCGGGTATATTATAAATGGTATTTTTGCTACTACGTACTTTACGAATGTGATCCCAAACCTTGGTTGTGGGAGTGGAAATAGTAAGGGTAGAAATAAACTGTCTCCAAGACTCTCTTCTGCTTTCTCGAATAATACGGCGAGCTCTAGCTTGTAGAATCCGGAATGACTCCAGATTCTCCGAAGTAGGACGTCGATTAAAGATACGTAGGGCTCTTCGACGGTTAGAAATGGCCAGCCGGCACTCCTCGTTCCACCAGGGAACAGGACGGTGGCACGGGTTTGGCGAGGATTTAGGGATGGATGCCCTCGCCGCCGCGATGACCGTCGAAGTAAATTGCCAAGCCTTAACATCGACGTCTGTAGAATGGGGTTCGTCGAATACGGCGAGCTCGCGGAATTTATCCCAGTTAGCACGTTTAAGAACCCATTGGGTAACCGTGCTGTAATGGGAGGATCTTGAATTTGTGAAAGCAGAATGGGAAAGTGATCGCTGCCACATAGGTCCGAGTGGACCTCCCAAAGGAAGTGGGCAGCGATCCCGGGACTACATAAGATTAGGTCGATGGCAGAGGATACACCGTTAAAAGTAGAGAAGTGTGTCTGGGTCCCGGTGTTGATTAACACCAGGATTCCCGAGACAAGAATATCCTCTACCATCCTCCCACGGTCGTCAGTAAAATTGGACCCCCACACCAGGTTATACGCGTTAAAGTCCCCCAAGATGATATAGGGGGCGGGAAGTTGTATAAAGAGGGCCTATAGGGTCCTCTTAGGAACACGCTCTCCCGGTGGTAGGTAGATGCAGCATATTGTTACCTCCAAAGGGAGGGAGACTCTGACATCAATCATTTGGAGATCAGAAACAATATTAATATTCTTATGGTATATATTGCTTCGTGCGAATATAGCCACACCTCCGCTAGCCCGATCAAAGATAGGCTTGTCGGTACGATACTTATCGTACCCAAGAAGCATCGGGTTGTCAGTTGGGCGGAAGTGGGTCTCCTGCAAACACAATATGGAAGGATGCAGGGAAGAAATTTGTTGTTTAATTTCCTCTACACGAGCATAGAAACCCCTACAATTCTATTGTAGTAGTAACATACTTTATTAGTATGAAATTTAGTTATCTTCGCAATCCATTTCACTATCCTTTAATAATAAAAATTTGTTGAGGTCCTTTTTAGGCCCTCTAGCATTTCCCAGTCTCTCCTGTACCTCTCGCTTCAGGAGAGGCTTCGGTTTATTTTGGAGAGACTGGGTAGTGGGATTCTTGTTCGAAGGCTTTAAGGCCTTCGACGCTTTTTTTATATACTTTTTTTCGGCGGTCTCTCGCTAACCTTCTTCAAGGCTCCAGTAGGACTCGCCTTAGCGGCCTCAATTGTTCCGCAACTCGTCCCCACCTCCGGAAGCCCAGGGGTGGGTGTGAGAGGCTCAACAACGGCCGCCCTTGTTTTAGTACCTCGAAAAATACTCGGAGGGGTCACCCTGGCCAGGATCGAGGGGGGTCCCCAAGGCGGTTCTGGGGGGGTTCCCCGAGGCGGGCTCGGAGATTTCCCGAGGTGGGCCCAGGGGAGTTCCTTGAGGAGGTCTCCTCGGTGGTATAGGTGGGGGAGACGACCGTTGTGGCGGTTTGGCCTCATTTAAAAATTTAGGCGCCATAGAAGTTTGCGCGGAATCACCATTGATGTCTCGAGAAGAAACCAATGGCACTGGTCGCATTGGCGTCTTAGCAAGATTAACTGCGGAACGGCAGTTGGGACAGTTTATATTCTGACTGACAATCCGGCTATATGAAGTTTGAAATATCGGAGCTTGACTGGATACGTATTCCTTGCGTGCCTGGGCATATGAGATCTTCTTTTCAGATTGTATCTCCAGGACATTCTTCTCTACCTTCCATTTTGGACAGGCCCGAGACCAGTCGGAATGCGGACCCTTGCAGTCGACGCAGTATTTAGGAGGCTCGCATGGTGTTTCGTGAGCCTCCTGACCACAATCCGCACAGATTGGCTTACCACGGCATCGCAGCTTCGTATGCCCAAATTCCTGGCACTGAAAACAGCGCCGAGGGTTAGGGACATACGGCCGGACCCTGAGCACGTGGAAGCCTGTTGGACCTCCTTCGGAAGGGTAGGAGGATGTACATATCCATTTTCTTTTCTTGTCCATTCTTTTTTGTGACAATACGGTACACTTTGGTGACATGCTGGGGGGAAAGCTCCTCACAGATCTCCTCAATGCTCACGCAGTCGAAGTCGAAAAAAGTGACCACTCCCTTGCAAAAATTGAGGAACCCGTGAGGTTCCACCTTCACCTGTATATTAGCCGTATTACTCAACGGTATTTCGGAGATCGCCATAATATTTGAAGATTGTGTGTCGGTCATAGTCTGAATCATAATGGTGCCATCACCTAATTTCCTTATTAAAACGTCAGATTTTGCTGCTCCATTTATCACTCTTTCGAGGATAATTGTGCTGACACGTTTCAGATCTTCACTTTCATCCACTCGAGACATCACCAGGAAGCGGGGCTGGGGCCTCACCACTTCCTCGGTTTCCACAGTGACAGGGCTGGACGGCCTTACCCGTTTCCGCCTCTTATCAATATTACGGCCCTGTGAGGGGCCGGGCAGTGAGGTGCCAGCAGAAATAGGCAGTACGGTGCCAGCGGTGACAAAGTTATTGGGGACAACCTACACAGTACTCGGATCGTAGACCCAGGGTGACCCAAGTTGGTACTACCACATATGGCCCTGTTAACTGTCCCGACAAGAGGCTCTATATGACGCTAGACATGACAACCTTCGCACAGAGCATCGCCGAGAGAGGTCGTCGCAGCAAGTGGGTGTAGGAAAGTGCCAATTTTACGTCCGGGCCCTCATGAACGCAACCGATCTTTTCCCAAAGTAGGGTACTCGGTTATTGTTATCCCTAAGGCCCTTCTACTTAGATATTGCAACCGGCGCACTTTCATTCAGGAGCTCAAAGCAGTGGTATCCAATAATAAACAGAGAAGAGCCGGGATAGTAGCCAAGGTCGTCAACGGAAAGGCCAAAAGGCCTCCGTGCAGGATGAACGGCAGGGGAAAGGAAGAAAAAGGTAAGGGTAGATAAAGCGAAGACGGAAAGTGGAGGAAGAAGAAAATGATGTGAAAGGAAAGATATTGGATAGGTTTATTCTGCACGAGGTACGTCCTGCACAGAAGCCTTCCCTTTTAGTCGCCTTTTACGACAAGCAGGGTGTACTACGGGACTACTCTAAACCCCGTCCCGCAGGGGGGAAGGGATAAAAAGATGGGATACAAAACTGCCGTATGGACTATGTAAAGTCTGCTGTTCAAACTTAAGAATGTGTGAAAAAGAAAATAGGAAGAAAACCTATTTTAACTGAGGAGGTTGAAAAATTGCTGGTAGATTATTGTATTGAAATGCAAAGGAACTATTATGGAATGACTCTGGCAGATCTTAAGAGGATGGCTTTCCAGTTAGCTATCAGGAACAATCTATCTCACCCTTTTTCTACAAAGACAGAATGGGCTGGCCGAAAATGGCAGCGTCTTTTCTTGAAAAGACACCCACATCTTTCTGTTAGAAAACCACAAAATATATCACTTGCTAGAATTCAAGGATTCACGCGTGAAAATATTCAGAAGTTTTTTTTCCATATACAAACAGGAGCTAGAGAAGGTTAATTCTGATCCTTCTAGAATATTTAATGTTGATGAGACGGACATTTCTGTTGTACAGCGTAAGAGACTAAAATAATAACAGCCAAAGGGAAAAAAGAAGTACACAAGATGGCTTCTGCAGAACGAGGTTCAACCATCACTGCAGTCTGCTGCATGTCTGCAGCAGGGCAGTTCGTTCCCCCAATGTTAATATTTCCTCAGAAGCTGTGGCAGGTGGAACTGCTAAATGGAGCAGCTCCTGGTTCGATAGGTGGTGTCTCTGAAAGTGGGTGGATCAGTGGCCCCCTTTTCCCAGGTGGTTGGAACATTTTATTGTCAAAGTGAGGCCAACTAAAGAAAACCCAATTGTTCTTGTCTTAGATGGCCACTATTCACACACTCGCAACATCCATCTGATCGAGAGAGCCCGAGAAACTGGCGTCTCAATTGTTTGCCGGCCTCCACACTCTACAACCAAGATACAACCCATGGATGTGTCTTTCATGTTTCCTCTTAAGACATACTACGCAAAGTATGTTGAGAATTGGCTCTCAAATAATCCGAACCGTATTGTCAGAAAGCTTCAGGTTGCTTCACTGTCTAGGAAAGGTTATGTGCAAGCTGCAACCCTGGAAACAGCAATCAACGGATTCAGGAAGACAGGCCACTATCCTTTCAATCCAGATATTTTTCGTGAAACCGACTTTGTTGTTCAGTCAACTGGGAATAAATCCGTCCCTGTACAGAGTGCTCGTCCAGAGAATCCTTCAACATCTAGAGCTTCGATGACACAGGACGTTACATCGTTTGGTTCTTTAACAAGTGAATTGTGTTTGCCAACACCTAAAGATCTATCAACACCAGCTTTTCCTTTAACATGTGGATGCTATTCATTCCAGAAAATCTCTCCAAAGGACATTAGAGAAGTTCCAGCAATTCTGCCTTAACCTCAAACAGGCGCGGCGAAGCGTTTATAGTGACAGGAACCTCACACAAAGAAAGAATTTAGGAGGTTACAGAGAAAAAAACGCAAAGCAGAAAATGTTGAAGAACAACCACCAAAGAGTTATCTAACGAAGCTACCATTTGCTTCCTCTTCCCACCCTTTGACTAAGACATTGGATCCTAAAATAACGAGGAAATCTAAAAAATATCCTCTTAAACTCTTAAATATTCAAGACCACCACCGCAACTTCGTCATCAGCTCCTGGAATACTATCATCAGTCTACAAAGCTTTCCCATCAAATTCCCAACCCTCCACATCAGATACTCAGAAAAAGAATTCTGCTCACCAACAGAAGCGAAGGAGGCCATTCCTTGACACTTCAAGTGAGAGTTCTTCTTATGATGAGACCGAAGTGATTTATGTGTCAACAGACAATGAGGATAGTGATGATGATGTCGATTGTCAATTTTGTGGAAAACCATTTTCTGGTGATAAATGCGGCGAGAAATGGATCTCATGCGGGAATTGCTACCAATGGTGCCACGAGATGTGCACTTCTTGTGAAATAAAGAAACAGTTTATCTGCGACAGCTGTTTGGATATGTGATTGATTATCTAATAAGATTTTAAGCTATTTTTCGAAAGTAGATATTATTTTGTAATAGAAGGCAATTCTTTTGATTTTTTTATTCTTACCTTTGTATTTTTAAATATTTTTTCAGTAAATTATTAATTTAACATTTCTTAATATTCTTTGTGTCACAGACTTGTTTTTACATTCTATCTGTGCATAGTTTAAAATGAAACAGAGGGGACGGAATCAGGGCCACTTTTTGGAATAATTGGAAAGTTCATTTTTGTGAATTTATGCTTTACCCTCTTTTTGTGTTCAGTTGTTTCATGTTTCATCATGTAAACCATAGAATAAAATGTTTAAATTTCCTAACTCCATTAGTTTCAGATCTTATACTCTAAAGATAAAATAATAGTTAGCAGAAAACAAGTGGGGGGCGATAGATGGGCCCCCTACCTTACTGGGCAAACATAAAACCCAATACTTTGACGACCTCCACAGAGGAAGAGGCAAGTGAACTGTTAGACATGAGGGCAGTTATTTTATTTATGGAATTATGGCTACTACGTAATCTACGAATATTATCCCAAACATTAATTGTTGGAGGGAAAATCGTAAGGTCTTAAATAAACTCTCTCTAAGACTTTATTCTGCTATCACGAATGACGGCGAGTTCAAGCATGTAGAATATGGAATTACTCCAGATTATCTAAGGAAGGGCGTCGATAAAAGAAATGCAGGGCCCGTAGGGCTTAGATGGCAAGAAATAGTTAAACTACACTCCTTGTTTCACCAGGGAACAGGATGGTGACGCGTAATTGTCGAGGATTTAGGGATAGAAGCCTACGCCACTGCAATAACCGTCAAAGTACAATGTCTTGTTCTAACATCAACGTCAGGAGAATAGGATCATCAAGTATGGCGAACTTGTGAAACTTATCCCAGTTAATACGTTAAGTACCCTTTAGGGGAACCCATAATATACTTGGAGGAACATGAAGGGGTGAAAGCAGAATGGGAACGTGATCGCTGCCACATAGGTCCGGGTGGACCTACCAAAGGAAGTGAGCAGCAATTCTGGGGCTACAAAAAGTTAAGTTGATGGTAGAAGATACACCATTAGATGTGGAGAAGTATGTTTGGTTCCCAGTGTTAAGTAACGCCAGGTCTTCCAAGACAAGAATATCCTCTACGAGGAGACCTAATAGTAACAACGCCGTATTTTATAGGACATGAAAAGTCGGAATTGATACAACTTTGATTTATTTTTAAATAAATATAGAGTAATGTCGTTTAAAAATAAGGAATTATATCAACTCAGAAATGTCACAGCTCTGTATTTTATAGGATATTTGTTGAACATGAAAAGTTGAAATTGATACAACTGATTTATTTTTAAATAAATATTGTGCCGAGCTAATGTGAATTAGCTCGCACAAGTGTACTGTTATGTAACCTTTTTCCAGCGCATCTACTTCTAATTGCTTTGGCTATTGATTGGATGCCCCTTGTTCTTACCCAATGTTTATTATCTTCTTTGATCATTAACGAGCCTCTATTAATTGCTCGTGCGTGCCAATTTCCCCTTCCTCGGAAGAGTCGTAATATCTGACATTCATAGGTTTTCTTTCCCCTCCCTCTTTCTTTGATGGGTGCGCATGCGCGATCTTCCTGAGGCGGGGCTGGCTCAACTTTCCACCCCTCCTATCTCCCCATTTTTTAGTACCGGTCTGGGAGCGTTAGGCAACAGTTCTATAAAATAAAATAAATTGTATTCTTCTATCGGCACTGGAGGAAGACACATCGTGTTTAGACCGAGTATTGTACGGTCCCTGAATGTTTGGCTGTGTTCTCCTGTTACGCAGCTGACTGTCGCTGCCCTGCATGGTCGCTATGGCATCGCTAGGATGGCAACCTTGGGCCCTGTGCAGTTAGCCCCGCCACACCTGCCTTGATAGCTTATTGTCTACAATTGTCGAAGCTTGGCTCGTACACATCTACTGGTTTGATGCTGGTACGTTGCTGGTACTCTCCTACTGGTTTGCTGCTGGTACTCTCCTACTGGTTTGCTGCTGGTACATCACTGGTACGTTGCTGGTACTCTCCCACTAGTTAGCGGCTGGTTCGTTGTTGGTACGTTTCACCAGGAGTTTCTCGCTGCGCAAGGGCCGATTAGACTACGCTAGATTGAGGTACGCCGGAGAGAAGTCCACAAGGATTCACTGCTATTAGAGCGTGCTACATGGTATAGAGACGCGAGGTGTTTTGGTTATCCGTACTAGTAGAAGGTATGTAGCTGGCTAGGCTCTCTGGAGATCTACCCTTAGTTATTTATCAGATATATTGGTTTAGAGCATATTGGTAATTATAGCTCGTTTTTAGCTTGTTGTCCTTTAATATTTTATTATATATAATTGTATATAGCCTTTAGGCAACTTAAGTTTCACATTGTGCTTGTTGGCTGGGTGATTATAGCCTGTCCCAGATATACTGAAAATAGCGGGATGGCTTGTATCGTGTCACCAGTCACTTAGAATTATATGGTTAGTTAAACCCCATAACCAGAAAGACCTCGTTTGTATATTTATTGTTACCATATTCATACCATCTGTATGAGTTGCCTGTGTTCTTTTATGTGCATATGGAATACTGTATTTTTATGTTTGGTCATTATTCAGCCACTAGGTATAATTGGATGATTGATTAAGTTCTAGGGCTCGAGCAAGGTCGCTCTAATTAGTATAATGTAGGTAACGCTTAAGCGTTTAGGGCAATTTAGTGTAATGTCAAGGGGACCTTGTATGTGAACGGCTCGCTGCCATCACTGAGAGCGCCGGTTGTTAATTAACTTCCCATTCGAGTCAGTCGAGTATGTTACTCGGCCCACTTAACCCTTTGCCTTGGCCCTTGTTATTATCTGTTCTCGGGGGAGTGTCATGGTGGCGCTCGGCCATTTTGGCTCATGCAGGTCTCAAGTATTCTGTCCCCTTTGATGGGACTCTTAAGCAGCCTTCTCGCTGGCTTAATACCCAAGTAAATGTACACCCATCTTGCTAGATTTTGATCTTGTTCCTTGTGTTTTTGCCACTTCTAGCCTTACGGGTTCCCTTCTGGGATATTTATTTTATGATATGCTGCAATGAGAATGACTCGCCGGAATGGTGGGCCGGGCGTTCACAGCCAACCCTCTTACTCAGCTATGCTGAGGTGTTCACCGGCGTTGTGTTGGTATAGTCAGTGTGTTAAGTAAATTGCTAGGCAGCTCTGCCGCCTAACTATTAGACAACCAAAATCTTATAATCCACAATTGTTTGCATATGATATGTTTACTGCCTTTGTTAATAAAATCGTTTCTGCCCAAGTGATTTCTGCTTTGTTAACTTGCACCCATCCCTTTATTTATATGAAGTAGGGTGCAATATAGAGTAATGTTGTTTAAAAATAAGGAATCCTAGAAAGTAGGAATTTTCACAACTCTGTATTTTATAGGATATTTGTTGAACATTGAAAAATCGAAATTGATACAATTTTTATCTCTCTTTAAACAGATATATAGGCTTTTAAAAAGTTCGGAGTTGTAGCAACTCAGGAATTGCAACAACTAAAACCCATTTAACTTATCAAAAATCTAATAGAGAGCAGCAGGAACCATTCATATTGAAAATACCTGGTAGAATACAACAGCTTTATTTCATTGGGGATTTCTAAAGATCATTTTATTTGCACACTTTGTCTGCTTGTCACTGTTTTATCAAAATAAATGATGAGTCAAAATCATACAAATTTTCTCATAGTGTATTATAGCTTGTAACAAAATGTTCTGAAATTGGTTTTCAATAATAAACAACCCGTAAATTCTCAGAAAAACGTATTGTATGAAAAATCACAATCATCACAAATGTATTTTAAAGAGAATTGCTCAAACTATTTTTTAATAAAAATTTTCAAAAAATATATTGTTGTAAGCTGAATGAAACTTAATTCTAAAATAAACCTTTTGAACTAAATCTAAAGGCCCATTTTTTTAAATTTAATATTTTACGAAAGTTTACATAAGTACGCCACCCTAAATTTATTAGAATAGTCAACATTAATTATTACTTAATATGTAAAATAGTTTCAAGATAATATTTTGAACAAACTTATTTTAAGCTATTTGAAAAAAAAGATCGCTCATCATATGCTAAAATACTATTAAAACATTTAATATATTATACTATTATTTATACCCAATTTGAACCAAATAATTAGAATTTTTTTTAAATATTTCAAATTGCTCAAAAATCAGTAATAAATAACCTATAAACCCTTGCAGGATGGGGGTTAGAAGAGTCTAGTAGTATCCCCTGTTCGTCTTAAGAGGAGACTTAAAAGAGAAGGACGTAACTCGCGCAGGACAAATCTAGCTTATATATTTGCTTTCCCTTCATTTTCTTATTCCTTCCCTTTCTTTCCCTTCCTTCTCCCTTCTCTTTCTTTCTCCTTCCTTGACCCTTCCCTTTCTATTTCCTTACTTCTACTCACATCCCTTTTGCTCAATTGCAGTGGTAACCAATAAATGTCCGAGGAAAGCCGTGTGAGCTGCCAAGGTCGTCAACAGAGGAACCTAAAAGCATCCGTGAAGGTCTGAACGACCGGCAAAGAAAAGGGGAAGAGAGAAGAAGTAAAGATAAAGGAGAATAATTTAGGAGATAGAAAGGGAATGAAGACGAAAAGAAGGTGAAATCAAAGATATAGGATAGCGTTGTCTTGCACGAGGTACGTCCTGTACAGAAGCTTCCCTTTAAGGCACCTCTTACGACACACAGGGATACCGTGGGACTGACGTATCCAACTAAATCTCCGAAGAGACCCCACCCCCCCCAGAAGTACTTTTCACTACACTGTTCATAGTTTATGTGGCCCTTCACAATGCAACCACTGAAAACAATCTGGTCCGGAACCTTTTCGCCGAATATTGACCTAAGTTCACGACTCCCTTTATGGGTACTAGGGCACCCGAAAACACCAGTACCAGCCCTTCCATGCCAGCCTGCCTTAGGTTACTTGAGAAAACCCCCTCCACTGAGACCGGATGGAGGGAGGAGTTGGCTCCTCCTAGTGATAGCCCATCACAAGGAAGTCAGGATCTCAGCCTCCAAAAAGTTGTCTCAACTTCGTTCTCAAAAGCACCAGTACTTTATCACCGAACATCTTGGCTGCCCCCCGCTCAGCACCATTCTTGAGACCGGCTGTCTGCTGGAGTTGTCCAGCGGGGACCTCGAGGAGGTGCTCTCGCCAGCTATCCACGCTAAACGGGTACGCACTTCCAACCGCTTAGTGTATGTCGAGAAGCCCGCTCCTCACACACAGATGCCCTTGTCGAGGTCTTAGCTATGCCGGACTCCAACGACCATCACATTGCCCAAGGGCACAGACAAAGAAATAACAGATACACAGCCTTACGGGAGATTTGTTGCGCTCCTCGAGTCAGGTAGAACTTACAATTTCCAGTGATAACAGCGCTTCCAAGTGAGAATTATTTAAAACAACTCACTAGCAAAATGTTCCTCGTGAGAAAGACAAGCTAAGAATTGCTATCTCTCCGAGTACAATAGTCCAGGTAGCGGTAGTCAGCCCCGCCTCACCCCCCTTTAATTGACCAAAACTTTTCAAACAATTGAGTGTTGGACCCAAATATACAATGCCAGTACTTCTACAGTTTAAACGTAAGAGACACTAGTCTTGGAAATGCACTTGTAAAGGAATTATTAAATATTTTGTGACCAGCTTCTGCGATCACCATTCTTTAGGATTCCCTTTTTCGTTAGACTGGACTGCTGAGATATCAGTGTTCGAATCCCGATCGGGTGTAATACGAGTGCTTTTTTTCTTAAAATATTTATAATTCTATTTCAACGCAAATACGGGCATATTTCCCCCCAAAAATTACCTTCCTAATTCCTTTTCCATTGGAGTAAATACACGGATAGCTGTAATGGGAAGTAAGACACAGCGCACAAAATATATCAGTAATTAAATTTAAATACTTAAGTTGTAAAGGTTGCATTTATTTTTACATTTTGTTGTCAAATTAATATAAACAAAATATACAAGTGATATGCTACTTTATTAACTAAAATAAAAAGTTAAAAGCATGGCACGTACAATGGAAAGAGTTTCCTAAGTATATATTGGTATCGGTAACACCCCCTTATTTTAAACACTGCAATGATTATATTCAATGTTACCTTATACTAATACCCACCTTGGTGGCATAGTTAGCTAACGCACTAGTTTCATGTTGAGCTAGACTGCCGAGGACGGGGAGACCTAGGTTAGAATCTCGCTCAGTTGAACTGGGGTGGTTTTCCCTAAATGGCTTTCCAATCTCCCTCCGCGCAAATGTGGGTTCACGTCCTCTATATCTAACCTTCTCAAATCCTAACCCATAAGCGTATAACTCGAAAGGATACTAAGTTTCAGTATTATTTTATATTAATGTGCAATTAAAGTTAACAAATCGGTTTTAAATCAGTTTATAATAAAATCAAGTCTGAAAACGAAGCTTATCTCCCTAAAGGCGCGTTAGGATTGCACAACAAAAAGCTCATAATGTTTTGTCTAATTACAATTGCCCAACACATTCTCATGTCTGTATGGAAAATTAAATCTCTCTTATTATTTTAGTAAAGAGGAATAGAAATAAATATTTAAAAAAATTAAACTGAAAAAACTCTCAATATAAGATTATTTTACTATAATATAACAATATTTTCATACAATTAATAATTGCAGATTTTATTGAAAAATAAATATTTATATCAAAATAAAAGCGTTTAGTAAAGTGAGTAAAATTGTTGACAATACAAAGTATATGAAAAAAATACTCTTAATTTTACCCAATCACAATGTAACAACTTACATTGTAACAACACTCACCAACTGGGACAGCCAACTGGAACAGCCGACTGGGACAGCCAACTGGGTCAACACGCGGCACTAGCTTGACCAGCGACCTCCGCTCTCGCCAAATACAACAGACTGACTGAAGGCGTGTCCGCGCCAGCCGGCAATGAGGCTCGACCACGTGTTCGGCCAGCAGAGAAAATGGATAGAAGAGTGCCGTTTCCGCCTTCGCCGAGCTTCGCGAAGGTGCTACGTGTTTCGATATGAGCCTCGAACTTCTCCTCCCCCTTGTTTGTAATGTTCTCCAACCTTCCCTTCCTTCGATCCGCCCCCCTTTTCTGAGAATTATATTTCGTATAAATACTAGCGGTACCGGGATCTCAAGTCACTTACTACCCCACCGGCTCGAGGATAAGAGGTGAGGGCAGCGACTGGGTTTCGGGGGATATTACCATCCTACCAAATTTACTATTTCGGCGTCATGGGGGGAACTCTTTCTAAATTACTATTTGGACTTTGTTATTAAATTATTTTTATTTGAATTTTGACTATGCTACGCGCTTATCGCGGCTGGCAGTTAGACCGTCGCTTTCGCCACCACTTATATTCAGGGTCTGAGCCCTATTTATTTGTATTTCATACGTTTGCCAATATTAGCTTTTAACCAGAGATTGTCTGGTCCTGGGTTCGAAACCCGGCTTATGTTATTTTCAAGTATAGCAGTTTCTGGACTCGACCTTGTTCGCCAAGTTTAACGCCTAGGGTTGTTGGGTTATTATTACCTTGTGGCCTTGTTTAATTGCTATGACGTCACGTTTGCTACGGGCGCCTGTAAGAAAGATATATATTTATACTAGGGTGGATAACTTAAACGCTAGAGTAACCAGTTCAGGAACTAATCAATTTAGCGAAGTAACCAAAGAACCATAAACCAAAGACCATGTCACTGAGATCCCGGACCGTTACCTTTGATGGGTTTAATGTAACGTGATTTGTTTTAAGGAGGTAACGTTTATGTTTACCTTCGATGTAATTGATTTCCACGTTGGACGGAAAAGCGCGCTTCACGCGGTGTTGATTGTTTGCTCAGCTTGTTATTGTTTTTTTGACAAAATAAAATTGTTATGTTCATTCAGGTAACTCTTTACCTAATTTACTGCCTCTCTCACCTTATAGATATTAAGGGGGGGTTGCAAAATGGTAGCAGAGCGTAGTTAGCATGGTTTTCATGGTTACCGTGGTTACCAGTGATTATTTGGTTAGTGGTTACATGGTTGATGGTTACTGGTTAGTAATTATTGGCTATATAATTTCGACGTTTACGTCTATATTATGCTCTTGGTCCTTAGCTCATGCCTCGAACGACTATGGCTCTATAAGGTATGGGCTTGGAAAGATGCCGAGAAATTCTGTTTAAAGGTAATTAAACAAAAAGGGAAATATGCCAGAGGGTTATATCTTATGTAATACATTGTACTAATACCTATTTGTATCTTTTTTCATACTGTCATTGGCCATGGCTCCTCCGCTGAAACCAGACGACAAGCCATCAACCAAACTGACGAGATCTGATGTCTACAGACTGAACCGTGAACAACTCATCGCCGAGCTCCAAAATTGGTCCACCCCTACTCCACCCAACGCAACGGTGGGTGAGTTAAGGTCTATTTTATGCGAACTAGTGAGTGAGGTTGGGGAATCTCCGGCAGATTTTGGCATGGACACAGTTGCGAGTGGTGAACAACCGATGAGGCCCTCCCCTCCCCCCGTCCTCCAAACGCCAGCGGTATCTGTTAAATGTCATAGTAAGGTCCTATTGGAAATATTAGGTCGCATTCCTGTGTGTAGTGGTCAGAACTACACGGAGTTATTTAACTTCTTGGTTGAAATTAGCCGGGCATCCCGCCTTAAACTTGTTAGTGAGCCCGAGTTTTTGACATTGTGTTTGTCCAAAACGTCGGGATTCTTAACCGAATTATTTTCCGGGGGTATTCAGGCAGGTTTATCAGTTAAGGCAGTAACTGACCAGATTCTTAATACGTTGTTACCTAGTAGAGTTAGACAGAAGTTATGCAGGGAGGTTGTGCATAGATTTCAGTTTCCTTGTGAAACTTTTAGGAACTTTGTTCTATCTATCACGGAGGCAGCTCGCGTACTCAATGCCGATCTTAAGGAGCCTGAACTTGTAAATATTATTTTGGAGAATGTGTCGCCGCTTACCAGGCGCCATTTTGTGTTCTCAAGTAAACCAACTGGTATACTTGATCTCTATGACTTGGCTTCGCACATTGAAGAGACTCTTCTCTCAGAAGAGGAATATCTCAATGCGCATACGCCTGAGGTTGTAAGCCGCGCGCAGTCGGGTTCAAATCCCGGAGCAAGTTCTCCTGTGCCGCTTATCGGCGCTCGTCCGCTCGGGAACCGTTCTAGGTACTTGGGGGGTAGTAACCCTGTGGGTGCTAACCAAGGGGGCCGCGGGCCTCGTGACATTTCTAGAGTTAGATGTTTCCGCTGCAATAGATTGGGGCACGTTCAGAGGGAGTGCAGGCAGGTAAACTAATAAGGCGCGTTCGCGACCGTGGTACGGCCGCGTCTGTAAGTTTTATGCCGCGGATTTTGAATCCCATGGTTAATGTTTGTATTGGTCCTGTGGGATGTTTAGGGTTATTTGATACTGGGGCGAGCAACTCCTTCATTAGTGAGAAACTTCTTGGTATTATTGGGGGCAAAGTTAATATTATGTGTGAAGATTTTGGCCCGAAATCGTACACTGTTGCGAATGGGCAATGTTTAATGGTAGACCATAAGGTACGTCTCTCCATTAAAATTGACAGGTTTTCTTGGAAACGTTCCTTTTACGTAGTGCCGACCCTCCCGTTTGACATGATTTTGGGGAACGATTTTTTGTTTGAGACCAACGCTAGGTTGTATATGGGAAAACGTATAGTCTCCTTTAGTTTTGCGCCAGGGGAATTTGTCTCGTTTGCGACCGAGAAAACGCCGCCATGCTTGTTTCCTTTGGATAGGGATAAAGAGGCCATTCAAAGGGTAGTTAACCGGTTTTCTGATGTAATCACAGATAGGTGGGGGAAATGCGACATTCTCCCTTACGACATTGTTGCTCTTGACAACATCCCCGTACGGTCAGGGCCATACTCATGCGCTCCTCCCAAAATGGATATTTTTAGAGATCTGATTTTCGACTTAGAAAAAAAAGGAGTCATTCGCCCGTCTAAATCACCTTATGCCAGCCGCCCCGCTTTCATTATTCCCGCAAGGGCAAGGGGCATCGCCTCATTGTTGACTACAGGAAACTTAATAAGAAACTTGTTTTCGATCCTTATCCGATGCCTAGCCTAGAGTCGGCATTCCAACACCTTGGTAAAGCCAGGTACTACAGTCTCATTGATCTTAACGCTAGCTTCCTCCAATGCGCGCTCTCAGAGCCATCCAAGAAATTTACCGCCTTTATAACTCCGTGGCAGGTTTATGAATTTAACCGAGTCCCGTTAGGCATTAGTTGCGGGGGACAAGCGCTTAGTAGAGTGTTAGATCATATTCTTGCCGACTTAAAATTTAAATTTGTTTTCAATTATCTCGATGATATTTGCATTTATAGTAATTCACTTCAGGACCATTTGCGTCACGTAGAAACTGTGTTAGAACGTCTGCGCTCTGCTGGACTCACTGTTAATCCTGAAAAGGTTACATGGGCTAAGGAGTCTGTCCCGTATCTGGGATATGTTATTTCCCGGGGAAATTTGCTCGTTGACCCTGAGCGAGTCAAGCCTATTCTTGACTTCCCTACCCCGAAGAATTTAAAGGGAACTTCTAGGTTTTTGGGGATGTGCGCATATTACGCCAGGTTTATCCCCTCTTTCTCTGAGTTAGCTTACCCGCTAAACACCCTTAAGAAAAAGGGAGCTGTATTTGCGTGGGGTCGGGAACAAAATGATGCTTTTCTCGCCCTCAAACGGCACCTTGTCTCTCCGGCGGTATTGCGCATGCCCGACTTCTCCCTCCCTTTTATTTTACATGTTGATGCGTCGTCAATTGCCCTCGGCGCGGTGCTTTCGCAGCGAACCCCTGATGGATGTAGGCCGGTAGCGTTCGCCAGCAAGACCTTAAATGCTGCTGAGAAAAAGTACAGTACGTACGAAAAAGAATGCCTAGGTTGTGTTTTCGCGGTAGAAAAGTTCTCAGACTACCTAGAGCTTAGAAAGTTTGACCTGTATACTGACAACATGGCGCTGACCTGGCTATGGAACCACCCCAAACAGCTGGGTAAAATAGGCCGCTGGATCTGGAGGCTTTCTAGGTTTGACTTCACTACCCATCATGTCGCGGGTAAAGAGAATGTTGTAGCAGATGCGTTGTCGCGGATGGCAGAGGATCTTGACCCTGTAGGAGATGAAGCGGAGGCGGGAACGCTAGGCGTGATTCACACCATCCCAGAATCTTTTATTTCAATTGGTGCTCATCAGGCCGAGGATGAATTTTGTAAACAGCTCGTAGATAGGATTAGAACTGGGGAAGTAGTTGGGAACTATCGCCTGCGCAAGGGTCTCTTAGTGACTAATATTAGGGGGAGACCCAAATACTATATTCCCGAGAAGCTCAGACCTATGCTCCTTAAGTATTTCCACGATTCTGTTTTGGGTGGGCATTGTGGGGTGCTCAAAACTGAGAGGAAAGTTTCCAAGGAGTTTTATTGGCCCAACTTGCCCAAGGACGTAAGGGAATGGGTGCGCAAGTGTGAGGCCTGTCAAAGGGCCAAACCCTCACAAAACTCGAAATTTGGTTTTCATTCTGCTGACGTTGCCACACGCCCCTGGGAGAAAGTTTTTGTTGACTATGTTGGGCCCCTTACGCGTTCCTCCCAGGGCAACACGTCTATTTTGGTAGTACTGGATGCATTTTCTAAATTTGTGGTGTTAATTCCCCTCAGGAACATGAAGGCATCTACGACTGTGAATGCCTTATCTAGGCGGGTGTGGGGCGTTCTAGGAACCCCTAAGGTTGTGGTTAGTGACAATGGCCCCTGTTTCCGTTCGAAGGCTTTCAAAGACATGTGCTTCTCAAGGGGGGTCAAACACGTGACCACCAGCCCATACTACCCCTCCCCCAACCACGTTGAGCGTTTTAATAGGAATTTAAATGTGGCGCTAACTATTTTCCACCACCAGGACCACTCTCATTGGGACAAGGACCTCGACTTTCTGAACGTCGCGTTCAACTCCGCGTACCACGAGTCAGTCGGAGCCACTCCTGCCTCGGTCTTCTTGAATAGGGATTTAAACCACCCCCTCTTAACTACGTGGGATGTTGATCCGCTCTTATCTGACGCCCATGACCGCCCCTTTGAAGAGAAGTGTGAACTCGCCTATAAAAATTTGTTAAAGTCTAGAAGGAAAGTAGCTGCTACTTACAATCGGGGACGTGTCCCCGTCCCGTTTAATGTGGGTGACAAAGTAGTTTGTAAATGCTTCCCCTTGAGCTCGGCGATGGACAAGACGTCGGCTAAGCTGGCATTCAAATGGAGTGGGCCATGGCACATCGACAAGTTCCTAACGCCCGTCTCAGTCCTACTAGTGGACATTGCGGGCCCTTCAGTAGCCCGCCGCGCCCACGTTAGCCACCTCAAGGCGGTGACGTAGTGAGTCCACGTCCTGTGCAAGAAGGCAGGACGTGTTATTGGTTAAGAATTATTTATGTGTATATGGAGTAAAATTTAGGAATTATCATAGGTTATATAGGTATATAGTGTAAAGTTTAGGGTTTATCGTAGGTTATGCTTATTTGTTATATTGGACATTGATTCAAATCGTAGGGGTAGGCCTACCCGAACTTCTAAATATATCTAATGGTTAGTGACTTATGTTTGAGTGTGACTCTGGGAACTTGGAAGAATCCATACGCGTGTGTGCGCGCGTACTATAAGAAAAAGGAAGATGATGCAGTGCTTGCCCTTGTAGAACACTCTTGTTCCTGTTGTGTCTACTTGGAGGCATAGCCTCATGTGGATGCGCACTAAGTGCCGTGATGAACTGGATTAGATGGACTGCGCCTGCCAGCAGCCGTGTCAAAGCATTGTAGACTGTACACTTATATTATTTTTGTAACTGTAGTTTATTTGTTCTCAGAGAGGTCTTCACCCTTCCCTCCCCTTCCCTCCCCGGTGGTTCGGGGCGAGATATCGAACGCGTCTGCTACAGAAGACGGAGGCTGGCTGGGCCGACTGATATGTGGGACGAGTCTCAGCTTCAGTGGGTCGTCGGAAAGAAGGAGAGCGAGAGCGTCAGTGCCGTGCGTGTAGTACTCCGACGTGAGCTACTCCAGGATCTGTCAGAGCACCACTACCGGGTGGGCCTACTACTTGACCGTGAGGCCAGCTATCCAAGGACTGTCATGAGGGTTCGTGTGGATCATCTCCCCATTGTCAGCTACTAACGGCAGGGAAGGTACCGCCCTGCCGTTACGCCTACTGCTGAGGACTCCTTCTGACATCCCGTCAGGGGGGGAGGATGTAATAACTTACATTGTAACAACACTCACCAACTGGGACAGCCAACTGGAACAGCCGACTGGGACAGCCAACTGGGTCAACACGTGGCACTAGCTTGACCAGCGACCTCCGCTCTCGCCAAATACAACAGACTGACTGAAGGCGTGTCCGCGCCAGCCGGCAATGAGGCTCGACCACGTGTTCGGCCAGCAGAGAAAATGGATAGAAGAGTGCCGTTTCCGCCTTCGCCGAGCTTCGCGAAGGTGCTACGTGTTTCGATATGAGCCTCGAACTTCTCCTCCCCCCTTGTTTGTAATGTTCTCCAACCTTCCCTTCCTTCGATCCGCCCCCCCTTTTCTGAGAATTATATTTCGTATAAATACTAGCGGTACCGGGATCTCAAGTCACTTACTACCCCACCGGCTTGAGGATAAGAGGTGAGGGCAGCGACTGGGTTTCGGGGGATATTACCATCCTACCAAATTTACTATTTCGGCGTCATGGGGGGAACTCTTTCTAAATTACTATTTGGACTTTGTTATTAAATTATTTTTATTTGAATTTTGACTATGCTACGCGCTTATCGCGGCTGGCAGTTAGACCGTCGCTTTCGCCACCACTTATATTCAGGGTCTGAGCCCTATTTATTTGTATTTCATACGTTTGCCAATATTAGCTTTTAACCAGAGATTGTCTGGTCCTGGGTTCGAAACCCGGCTTATGTTATTTTCAAGTATAGCAGTTTCTGGACTCGACCTTGTTCGCCAAGTTTAACGCCTAGGGTTGTTGGGTTATTATTACCTTGTGGCCTTGTTTAATTGCTATGACGTCACGTTTGCTACGGGCGCCTGTAAGAAAGATATATATTTATACTAGGGTGGATAACTTAAACGCTAGAGTAACCAGTTCAGGAACTAATCAATTTAGCGAAGTAACCAAAGAACCATAAACCAAAGACCATGTCACTGAGATCCCGGACCGTTACCTTTGATGGGTTTAATGTAACGTGATTTGTTTTGAGGAGGTAACGTTTATGTTTACCTTCGATGTAATTGATTTCCACGTTGGACGGAAAAGCGCGCTTCACGCGGTGTTGATTGTTTGCTCAGCTTGTTATTGTTTTTTTGACAAAATAAAATTGTTATGTTCATTCAGGTAACTCTTTACCTAATTTACTGCCTCTCTCACCTTATAGATATTAAGGGGGGGGGGGGGTTGCAACAACTATAGTTATTAAGTGTTTGGTATAAAAATTATCTACTAAAGTGAAGAAAAAAATCTGATATTTAGTTTGGATAGGTTTGAAACTAAAATTATAATCAATATCATTAAAAATCAATACAGTAATAAGATTTAACAGAAATTTGATTAAAATATGTGTCAAACTAATTTGGAAATTGATATATTTCATAATACTCTGGTCTCTTTGATTTCGTAATGTACTAAATCGAGCTTTGACGTATTTAGCTATAACATCCTTACTTTATTGGTCCAGCTGTCATAATTTTGAAAGTTACTTCGTGTACAATCCTAAGCTAACCATGGCAATCACAACTCAGTTATTGCGATTAATAAATAAAAAATCTTAGAAGGAAAATATTATCTAGTTTACAATCTGAGTGCACAAACGAGCGCAATCGCAGAGCGGCCGTCATCCTCCAATGACAATGCAAACTTTATCTAAGCACGATCATAAAAACATGTTTGAAAAAAAAGCATCACATTTCACCAACGAACATAAATTAAATAATAGACTATTTTACAGAAACATATTAATTATGAAGCATCATTATTATCCAAAGAGAATCATGCTCACCAAGTTATGTCACTTGAATGTGATAATTTTAAGTGTTATGTCGCTCCTAGGTATGCGATAACAACTATGTATTTGTAAATCTAATGTATCCACTTTAAGATAGGCTTTAGTTTGTGTGTTGATTTACTTTTAGTATAAACTTTTTTCCTCTGCCTTTACAAATTTAATGTTGCAAATGTCTTACTACAGCTCAATTTTTATAAAAAGAGCATTTTAGAAGATAGATTTTTTGTGTGTTCAACATCAATAACATTTTCTATTTTGTTATTTTTGTTAGCATTGTGCCTTAGTATTCATTCGAGTTATACGCTTATTTACTACTAATTACGCTATTGTGTTAGGGATGATAGAGGTTTAATGAGTATATAGTGTACCCGCATTTGGAACATATTGAGTTTTTATAGCTTAGGAAATTTTAGAGGCCCCTCCAATTTCCCAGCAGTAAATTTTTGAATTCCAAACTTTCTAACTTTTATGGTTATGTGTTTTATCAAATTGGCCAATTTAAATATTATTTCATGCATAAAAGTATATTTTCTTTGGAAAGATGGTAATTTATTATCATTTACAAACCCCTCTGTCGCCCTCACCCTCCTTAGCTTCCACAATTCTAATTTGAAATTTTAAGACTTATTTGGTTATTTCATATGATATTTTCCGTAGCTACCAAATGTCAACCTAACCACATCGTAAAGAATGTTATATTTTGGTTGTATACATTTTAAGCGCTACCATTTCTTGGGCTTCAATTTTGAAATTTCACTTGTTCAAGAATGTAGGAAACGCGAGAAAATGCCAATGTTTTTGCAGTATTTTTGATCAATTTTTTTGGCAAAAAATAAATATCGCTCCAGTAGAAAGATATAGTTTAATTGTCTTCACTTGGTGATGTAAACAGTTGTTATAATATTGTCATGAGCATAGCGGCATTAGATAAGCTTTTTTTTTAAATGAATTAACGTGAACAATGTATCCCCGTCTAGCTACTCAAACTTGTTTTATTATTAAACTACATGGCGAAATTTCAAGCTTATTTCTCTACAAAAATTGTATTTATATAGCTTTGTAAATATTTTGAGGGGACCTTTACTCCCTATTTTCCAAGCCTTCATTTTGAAATGTATTAATTCAGCCCTTGGTACTGTTTGAGTTGGTCTTTAAGCCCACCTGACTTATGTCAATCATCTAACACTTATAGAAGTAGTTTAGTCTTTTATGTTTAAAAAATTTGAGACCCTCTATATCACCAGCCTCCTTAGAAATAACTAATATTTAAAATGTATTTGTGGTTATTTGAAGTTATCCCTCTACATCCCTGACAAATTTAAATTTTCTACCTCCTACTAGTATACCCCTATCCCCCAAACCCCTCCATCCATTTAAGACTTATTTTGTTATCTGAAGCCGTACCTCTACCAGCATGCAAAATTTAGACTTTCTATCATACTTAATCTTTCACAAATTCCTCCCTTTTTTATGGACCCCTATTATAAACTTTAAAAAATGTGGACTCTTATAGTTATTTGGAGTGGTATCTTTGCCTATGTGGAGAATTTTAGTTTTATACCACACTGAGAAGAGGTTGTTTCTAATACTTTTATAAGTATTAGAAGTCAATCCACTTTTCCAAACCCCTTTGAAAAATATTAAATTATAACATTCATTTAGATATCTGGAGTTTTATTTCTACCTGTCTTTCAAATTTTAATTTCTAACCTCATCTCAAAAGTTATTTCTAGCTATAGCTTCCCCCTCCCCATTTTACATAGCTAATGTTTAAAAATTTCATATTTTTTTGTTTACTTAGAGTGGCCCGTATACCTAAGAATTTAAGTTTTCTACCACACAGAATGTAGTTGAATTTATTAGTTTTTGTAAATGTTGAGCCCGCTCCCTTCCCCTACCACTTCAACTTCCACTTATACATTTCAAATATTAAGATTTATTTGGTTATTTTGAAAGTTCACTCTACCTACTTGCCAAATTTAAATATTCTATCACAGCTAAAAGTTGTTTTTATTTTTATAACCCCTCATCAACCCCCTCCCCCTCTCCCCGCCTGCTGGGGTCCCATTTAAAATTAAAAATGTAGACTTATAGTAATTTGACATGTCCCTTTAGTCTACTTATACATTTCAATTTTCTGCCACACTGGGAATTAGTTGTTTCTATTAGTTTTGTAAATATTTCAGCTCATTTTTCTAACTATAATTTAGAAATTTCCATTTTTAAGACTTATTTGGTTATTTGGAGTTGTCCTCCTAAACGACTATCAAATTTAAGTATTCTAGCACACATAAAAGGTTTTTATTCTGTTTATATCCCCTTCCATATGTGCCAGAGTCACACTTATTAAACAAAACTGTTCATACTTTTATAATTATTTGGAGTGGTCCCATTTGTTGTCTGCACAATTTCAATATTCTATCATCCTGTAAAGTATTTATTTATATTAGTTTTGGTAGTCTTGAACACACATTTTTACCAACGCACCTCGGGAATCATCGTGTGGTTGCCGTACATAAATTAATTTCATATTAGTATTCTGCGACCCGATAACCCTCCATATATCAAATCTCATCTTGATTGGAGGACATAGAATTTACTGCCCCTTGTTCCCTCTTTTATACCCCTTTAGGTGATTAAATTTGAAGAATCCTAAAAAATATTTTCCCCATTTCTATACAGAAACATTCATTTTAAATTTCAAGGCTCTATGTCCACTAGTTCAAAAAATGCATGCTCAGTGAATTTTGAAAACTTTTGAACCCCCTTTTTCATTTCTTAAAGGTGGTTGAATTTCACAAAATTCGGTCTTATCTCTGGTCTATAGCCAATAAGGAATCTTTACTAAAAGTTTCAAATGTCCATGTTTGAAACCATTAAGCTCTTGTAACAAAACCACAAACTCCCCCACCTAATTTATTGTCTCTACGGGCATAATTGGCCCTGTAGTTTGGAATTGAAAGCAATAATGTCTCATCCCAGTATAACCAGACTCATGTTAATATTATTAAATCAATATTTATATAAGAGAGAAAACATAATAAATCCTTATATTTGTGCTTTATACTTCTAATATTTAGATATATTATTTTTAAATAGCAGTTGAAATGGGACTATTTGGCCGAAATTAACTTTAGATAAATGTTTTCAATAGATGATTCTTCTATGATATTAGTTTTGGTATCTACTAAGTGAGAAATAATGTTTTAATAAAGATGAAACTACAAACAAGTTTATAAGTTGTATAATATTAACTTGTGTCCATATTATTAACGCTAATAATTAGCCTCAATATTTAAATGGTATGGTGCACCAAACCGACTTTCTCTCTATTTTGTCTAAAAATGGAAACATTTACTTAAAACTTGTAATATTTGTGAAACCAGATAATATACATTTTTAGAGAAACATGATGGAAAAAATGGCCATCACATTCCACCAAGAGGCATAAATGAAAGAAGCGCATTGTTCATTATTCATATTTTACAGATTTTACATATTTTCATCAAAAAGACGAATTATAAACTCCCGTTTTCTGAGACCTAATTTTTTTTTTAATATTTGCCAATGAACCATTGGCTAGAATTACGTAAGGATTTTTTGGGTGAGAGTGATCAGTAATTTCTTAAGTTTTCGTGGGGGTGGGCAGATTCCATCTTAACTAAGGATTTTATAAATGTTTATGGTTAGACAAAATCTAAGAAAAAAAACACTTTTACAGACGTGCAGTCAAAAAGGTTGCACCTAGCGACGACAGATGGCGCTGAATCATTGCCTATAGACGTACACAGCTATACATAACTATAAACTGTCATTTATTTATGTTGTTTTAAACCTAATTTTACTGTGATAAATATTTTATAATTTCCCATCACGAAACCTTTTGTCTAAAATAATATAATTTACCAAATTGTAAGACAATTACGTAAGATCAGTCTGGGGAGAGAAGGGAACGAGAAATCTTACAATTCCTTAAGTAGGGAGATTTGGGGACTAAGAGGGATCAAAGTAATGAAAAAAATCCTTACGTAATTTATGAACAGCCCCTAATTGGTTTTATAAAAATATATTTCAAGTAAAGGTTTTTTTAATTTTAATTTTGTTACAATCTTACAATATTGAGTTATTTCATGTTTCAAATACTTGCAAATATATGATTAAAATTGGATATATTTACTTATGTAAATTACCCTTAAATTTATGTTTATGGGATGATTAATTTATAATGATAAACATTGCCCAGATACGAAATTTAATAAAAATCGTTACAGTGGATTTCGAGATAGCTTGTTTTCTCTATTTTTTACCTTTACTAAACTACCCTCAATTATAGGGTAAGATATCTAACTCCCAAAACTCCTCGAGGGAACCTTATAAAACCTGTTATCCCTCTTTACTGCGGCTTCGCGTGGAGTGGTTTTTGTCTCGTCGAAGTCCAGTTTCCGGGCGACGGTGGTTGTCAGGCGTCGATCTTGTGGGTCCAGTGGATGGGGGTAAGGAAGGGAGATGGGGGAGAAAACAGATAGGTCAGAGTCCCGGCAACACGAAGTCGCGGTGGGAGGTAAGGATCTGTCCCGGCAACACGGAGTCGCGGTGGGAGGCAGAGGAACAGTCCCGGCAACACAAAGTCGCGGTGGGAGGCAGGATAACCATCCCGGCAACACGGAGTCGCGGTGGGAGGTCGGGGATAGACGTGGGAGGATAGGGAGTGACGATGAGATGCTCTTTTCAAACAAATAAAGATGGTTTATTATGCTCTTTCATAATGGTGGTTCTCCAAGGTTGGGTCACCACTGAAAAATAGCTCCAGAGATCACCGTGTTATATACCCCCCACCACTGCCCAGCCTTGACCAATGGGGAAAACGGGGGCATCCTATTGGCGCGAGAAACCGTTAGAGACAGAGTCCATCACGCGAGCCAATAGGAAGCGCTGGCGCAGTGAGCAGAGGTAAGAGCGTCACGGACGGCTCAGACAACATGGACTGTGGGCCGGACCGGCAGTAGGGTGGGAGGGTGAAGCGGCCGGTGCAAGTGCGAAGGAAAGAAGGCTGACTGAACAGTGAGGTACATCAAACCATATATACTAAGTTTTACCCTGATCAGTAAAATGATGTCTGCTTTAGTTCTGAATGTAGACATACAGGTAGACGGCATCGCAAACCAACACCGTTTCGGGGGGAGGGGGGTTTACAATTATCAACCTTTGGATCTTTCTTACGAGCAAAGTCCTTTCCTTTTCAAGGTGTCGAGAGAAAGTAAAAAGTGTCTATTTACGTAAAGATGAGCACAAATCATAGTCTTATACGCTTCAATGGCGCAAACACATTTCTATACATTCTTAAAACTACTTTCAACTAAAGGCTTAATGGCACTATGGAGTAAAATAATCACAATTTAAGATGCAAGAAGTAGTAAATATTACATTGGCAACTTATGTAGGTTTTTGAGTTTATACAGTCATAATGTCCAATTATTTGGATATTGTATTTATTTTTAACCTATCAACTATAGTTCTATAGTTTTATGAAGACTGTTTAGTTAGAAACCGATGCATATTTGAGCTTTTACACACTTTAACAACTAAAGTGTTTTATTGAAACATACTTACTATCCAAGCCTACTATTTAAAAACCAAAGTTGTTAACCTAAAGCTTAGGCCAAACAGCTGGTATTGTTTGTAAAACGATCACAATCATTCAATACTACTACTTATAAATCCTTACATTATTTCAACGTTTCAAAATGCAACACGCTACAAATATTAATTTGGAGACCAGAGTCTAGATTCATAGAAATATGTCAAAACACAGTTAATTTATTACATTTAATTGGAATCAAAATCAGCTTAAAGTCACAATTACTCAACTCTCCAAATTTCACTCAATGAGATGAGATTATTGGTGTAATATGTTCTATATTTTCTGCGTCTGTTTCCCTAAACATTAAATATTCTCCTTTGCAGTCCACAACATGTGATTGTGGAATCTAACTTTAAGGAGGTGGCTTTGTGCAAAATAGATTGTGCTTTTGCATTGCCTCAGTTAACGAGGCTATATTATCCTTATTTTCTTCAGTGCCTTTCCTAACATTATATGTACAATACCTTCTTTGTGTTGCACATAAGGAAATTGCTCAATAAATGTTTCTAGGAAATGTATGTGAACATATATGTAGGGGATTTGAGATTCCTTAAGTCATCATGCCCTTTATTGAGATATGCCCTATGAATAATTTAATAATAATGCCATGACTCCATGCTGGCATCACACTTTGTTAATGTTTTCATGCAGAGTTTACAGTGAAATTTCCGTTCTATCTTGTATGCAAGATAGCCAGCAAATTTAAAAGATCGAACGGTAAAACCAATAAGTATATAATCTTAATTTGTGATGATAAAAAAAACGTTAAAATTGTATGTGTATGGTTTCATACTCGTTAGCTCCTATTTAAAAACCATTCATTTAATAACAAAATATGTTAAATAGTAAATCATTTTGAGATACCTATTTATTTTGTATCTCACGTATAAAAATAATATCTATGTAGCCAACAATCGGTTTACCCTGAAAGCTGACATCAATAATTTAATGGACTAGAATAGCCTACAGCCGTATTTTATAAGCCACAATGTTACATCATAGTTTATGATAATAAAAGGAAGTGTTTGTTTCTGTGCGATGATAGCCAAATCTACAGCACGCAGAGATCTGACCTTTTTAACATAGGTGGACGAAAGGTGGTCCGATTGCACCTTGAAGCAGGATTTTTAGATTATCTTTTTAATTGTGATATTTTAAACAAATTTTTGAAGAAAATATTTTCTGTTTTAGAATTACGTTTCAGAGATACGGGTACCATGGGGGGGGGGGATGTCTATATAATTCTTATGCCACAAGGGGTCACGGACAATGCCGTGCAGGATTGCTAGTAATTCATAAAAGAAAGCTTGCTAACTTTTAAGATAAGTACTCACACAAAATACAATAATTTAACTTCAGTGTTTACTGCGCAATTTTAAATAACAGAGACCCTTAAATCTATTTAAAACCATCCCAATATTTTTGTTTTAACTTTAATTACTTAAGTGTGGGAATTTTAATTTACACCGGGAAATTACCAGTTTTTAAATTATTTCAAGTATACATTAATGATTTTAAATACATGGCATCAAATAAATGTTATAGACCTGCATTGGTGGCCACACGGTATGGTATCTAGCCTTCCTCTATCAAATAGTCATGTTTTGATAGGGTCACAATTTGTGGGGTTCTATAGAAGATATCACACATTTAAAAATCACTTTATAATTAAAATTTAAACTATTTAATTAATCAGAACCTTCAGCCTCATTTTGTTGAAAACAATATTAGAAATAATCTAACCACTAGTTTAATAAATTGGTATTTCTAAAAGTCTGCAATTCTTCTCAATGCTCCTTAATAAATAATTGCAGTTGACAGCCAGTCCCTTAGTTTAAAAAAAAGGTTCATTGTGTTTCAAGTTTTCTTTGTAATTTGCAGTCAGAGTAAACTTATTTGTGTGGCAGGATTAGGGGACTTTTGAAGAGAGGGTGGGGTTTAGAGACGGAGGAGGGCGCTACCTGAAGCTTTCTCGGTGACCGCCAGCCGACAGCTCATATTTTGTATCTGCCTTCTAGTACATTTGAGTTTAAAGTGAGTCGTTTACAAAATGCTCACTTGATTGCGCTGTAGTCACTGGGGGTCACACCTAGCGATCCCAACGTTGAAGGAGTAAAGCCTCGAAAAGGAGTACAACATTTTTAACCTAGGGGCTGTGGCTCTGTTCTTTCCTTCTCTGTGCCCAAGGGCCACCCCATGGAGGCGCCTGGATTTTTAGAGATCTGTCAGTACCGGAAGGTGGCAGAGACCGTCTAATACTATTTTATATTAAACGTGCGCGTCCCGGCCCCGTACGTCGGGCTGGTGCCTAGCGCATGAGCACCGTGAGTCCTAGATATCGTGAGACTACTGGTATTCTAAACCCATCCTAAGGGGAATGGTTAAGTGTAAGAAAAGGCAGAAGCCTTAACTTCGCCATTAAAGTCGATTATGATTATTATTATTTCCTATTCAGACAGGCTCAAGACCAAGCAGAATGTGGACCCTTACTGTTGACGCAGAATTTAGTAGACTCATACAATATATTGTGAGCCTCCAATCCGTAATCTGCACAGGTTGGCTTACCATGGCATCTCAGATTTGTATGCCCCAATTCCTGACACTGGAAAACAATGCCGAGATTGGGGACACACGGTTGGACCATAAGCACGTGGAAACTTGCTTGGACCTCCTTTGAAAGGGTGGGCATCACAAAAGTGAGGATATACGTATCCGTCTTTTCTCTTTATCCGTTATTTTTGGTGACAGTACGGTAAACTTCGGTGACATGCTGAGGGAAAAGCTCCTCACAGATCTCTTCAATGCTTACGCAGTCGAAGTCATAGCAAGTGACTACTCCCTCACAAATATTGAAGAACCTGTATGAGTCCACCTTACCCCGTTTATGAGCCGTATTACTCAACGTTATTTCAGAGATTGCCATTATGTTGAACCACTGAATGTCAATTACAGTCTGTACCATAATGTGCCGTTACTCAGTTTTCTTATCAAGTCATCTGCTTTAGCTGCACTATTTATAACTCTTTCAAGGATAAATGGGCTGACAGCTTTTAGGTTCTCGCCGTCCTTTACTTGAGAAATCACCAGGAAGCGGTGGAGCTTCACACCATTTCCTGAGCTACATTCAAAATGAGGCTAGATCCCGTTTCAGCCTCTTGTCATTATTACGACCCTGTGAAGGGTCGGGCAGTGAGATGTCGCCAGGTTTCTGCAGTACGGTACCACCGGACAGTAAGTTGTCAGCTTTGATATTAAAGTTGGCCATGCCATTTGGAGACAACCTGCACAGTACTCAGATCGTAGACCCAGGGTTATCCCGGTTTGTACTACCACTTAAGACCCTATTAACTCTCCCGACGAGAGAACCCACAAGACACTATACAATGCAACTTTCGCATGGGGTATCACCAGGAGAGAGGTCATCGCAGAAGTGCCAATTTTGTGTCCGGAACCTTCATGAACGCTACCAATCTTTTCTCAAAGTAGGGTATCTGGTTATTGTCATTTCTAAAGCCCTTCTACTAACGTATTACAACAGGCGCACTTTCATGGTGGAGCTCAGGTGCAGTGGTATCCAATAATGGTCCGAGTAAGGCCGTGTAAATTGCCAAGGTCGTCAATAGCTGGGCCTAAAGCTTCTGTACAGGACTGAATGGTAGGGTAGTGAAAGAAAAAGTAAGGAAAGAGAAAGTAAGGGAGAGTAAGGAAGAAGAAAGGACGCGAAATCGAAGATATAGGCTAGCCGTGTCCCGCATGAGGTATGTCCTGTACAGAAGCTTCCCTCTAACCCATCTCTTACGACAGGCAGGGGTTACTGCGGGACTATTTTAAGCACCATCCTGCGGGGGTAGAATGTCCTCTTGTTTCAGTTGTGTAAAGTATAAGCTATTTTTCTTCTCTTATCTCCACATGGGTATTGTGGAAATGTAAGACAAGGAAACCAAGTATTGGAATTTTTAGACAGTTAAATATTTATTGAAATATATTATGTGACATCAATTTATTTTGTTTTATGTTACTCTAGTAACCAGGCGGGCTCATCAGGATGATCTTCAGCAATCTTGTTTCCTTTTGATTTTGACTGCAAAAGCTGTACACATGGAAACAAGGTTTTAAAATCAATGTAAATAAGGAATCTATTTATTTAGTAGTATCATTATTTTATTGAAATTAAAAAATTGTATTTAATAAAGAAAAACTTGACTTTATTATTTTGATACAGACATGTTTTTGACCAGTCAATAAACCCAATCATTAAATAGGTATGTATTGGTAAGCATTAGATCATTTTAGAATTTTTTAAAAACATCCCCACTCTACCAACCCCATTCAAAAATTTAAAAAATACATTTAGGTATTTGGAGCAATCCCACTACATTCCTGTTGAATATTTTTTCTTGTCTCGCCTAAAAGTGTGGCTTTCTATTAATATAACCCCTCCCCCCTATTTCCCGAAGTCCCAAGTTCAAATGGGAAATTATCGGACTTTAATTGTTATTTAGAGTAGTACATTATCTTTCAGTCAAAATTAAGTTTTATACCACCCTGGGAATAAGTTGTTTATATTAGTTTTGAAAATTCTGAATTCCCCCCCTTCTCTTCTCACAAATTTTTTCAACTCTGACTTTGAATTTCATATTTTAATACCTAATAAATTATTCATAGTCTAACTGCATGCCAACTCTTATGGTTGTTTCGGTAGGTCCTTCCATCTACTTGCCAAATTTCAGACTTCTAGGAAGTTTATAAATATTTAAACTATCCATGCCAAATGAAGGACACTACTTTTTTTTTATATAAAAGATTACAACTAGATCAATACAATAGCTAAGGACTTATCTATCTAGACTTGGGTGAGATTCTGACCAGGTAGGTACTCCCAGACTACTTACTGTCAGTCACTGTGGGGGTAAAGTTTAACGTTAACAATAAATTAGTAGTTTCAAGTTAACGAGTGAACTTTTTCTAACAATTCAGATAGGGTTTGGATATGTATTACAACCTTTATTGACGATATACAGTGGAACCTGGGTAATTCTAACTTGTAGGAACCAGGAAAAATTTATATGTTTCCTAAAAGAAATTTCCTTTTCAACCTCCTTTACTACCGCTACATTTTCGACCAAAGTTTATAATTTATAGGACTGTGGCTTGGACAGTGACTTCACAATACTAATAATACTGTACAGTATGTACTAAACAAAATAAACTCACACGTCACAAATATATCGCTACGACCAAATCAATAAGAACAGCGCACGTAACCGCTCTAGAGGTTCGACCTTGACTAACGGAGTACAGAACTGTACGTTTAAGCAAATATATATGGGTGAGCGGGGGAGGGGCGTGCATAAATGTACTGACCGCATTCCAACGTTGCCTCCTCTGTTTCCAAAAATAGTACAACACGGCGGTGCAACTAGAAGTAGGAAAACAATACTGCACAGTACATTACAACTTACGCAAAGTTCGAACTAACAAAAACCAAATTCGAACCATCCACGATTTTTTAACATTGTTTTAATACAAAATTAACGGGACCGGGCGAAAAATTCGAATTAAAGACGATTTCGAATTACGGAAGTTAGAATTAGTCAGGTTCCACTGTACTATAAAAAAAACCCAGAGATTTCTTACCTTTCCATGGTATGGCATTTGCCAAATTGGAAAATGGCTGCTCGATTCCCAGATAAAGAGCAACAGCAAACATTGTTGATAGCATGTAATTTCCCATAAAGTCGACAAACTGAAAACAAAACATAATATTCAAATGTTTAATATAACCATCAAACATCCTTAACATCTAGTATATTATTATGTTTTATTTTATTAAAATTGGCGCCTGTAGCTTTGAAATGATCGATGAAAACTTAATTGGGGGTGTTGAATCAAATCGACAATGAATGGGCAATGGTGCTTTTTATCGGGGAATATTTTGGGAATAATATGTATTCTATGTATATAGTGGGTGGTACCAAATAATATACTTGAGACCAATATAACGCCAAGTGCAAACCTAATACGCAACTCTTTGATCCTAAACTTTTTATTCTAACACGTATTACTGCCCGTTCGAGCTGCCCACATTTTTACACTAAGGTGGTAGGAAGGAGGAAGTTAGAATTTAGATGAGATGTAACCTCATTTGGGCGGAGAGAGAAAAAAACAACGTCGGTAAAATCCCCTACGTACACCCGAATGGAATTCGAACCCAGATCTCTACGTCAATGACAGTCCAGTCCGTTGGGACAGGTACATTGGTTCACTCGAACACTGATATATATGTTGTATGCATTCAAGTCATGCTAGTTATACAGAGATGAGGAAGATAGAATTTAGAGGACATGTATCAACATTTGTATTAGGAAAAACACCTTTTGTACACCAATCTAGTATTCTAAACCTGATCCATCCATCAACAACAAACCAAAATCGTTAAGCTTGACATTTAGTATATTTAAAAAACGATTCTGGTAAATAGACAGTTAAATTATTAACTATAAATTATATTTTTATCAAATTTCCTTGATTTTTACATTAAAATGTAAACCCACTCTAATCAATGTCTTCTTCTTATCAATACGGTCAAGAAGGTAAGCTTTAACTGAAGTGCAACCGCATTAGCATAGCGATTGCTGTAGTCGACCCGGGGCGACGCCGAGGTGCGTCAAATGTTTTTTAACTTAAGTTTCGAAACGAAAACTTGACACCAAACCTGGCTGCATTAGGACCGCGCATTGAGTATCAGATACAGGGCCCACTTTATTAAATTGGTATACAGTTTTATTTCTATTTTCTAAAACTAAAGTGAAAAGTAACTATGTATGTAGTAGTTAAAAGTTAGTGACACCAATGACAACCAATTTAAGATAATTCTAAAACACACAAACAAATAAGATTTTAGAAATTACTGCAATTAATAATAATAATAATAATAATAATAATAATAATAATAATAGTGGGATGTATTTAGGATACTACTAATTATGAATTATATTAGCAATGTGTCAGTGTTATGTTTATATTAAATTTGTTGATGAAACCATTTAACTTACATGATCAAAACCATCGAACAGTTTCGGTCCTTTCGTTGAGCCGGTTCTCACAATGAAGACATAGAAATGAACGATGTACACGCAGTAGCTGAGCCGACTCAAGGGAATCCAAAACTTCCAAGAAAGGATTACATTCAACGGACCTATAAAATTATAATTTATTAAAGAAAAATATCTTACATAATATAGGTAACACAAAAAATTATCTTATTTGAACTTGTTTAAGTGGAATATAACAACAATAATAATAGTGGATTTAGTTAGTTGCATGAAAAAGTGACAGGTGCTGCGATGAGGAGATACAACATTTGTCAAAATACAGTCAAACTTGTGTCGGATTCCAAAAAAGTAATTTTTAAATAATTATAATATTTTTGATATCGTGATATTATGTTTAAATTCAAGTATATTGGCTATTATCGAATTAAATTATTTAATTTAAATGAGTATGAAAAGGAGGGCGAGGCTTGAGTATATTTTTTTTTATCGCCACCTCACTACCTTTTCAGATTATATGTATATTTGATAAATACGCCAATGGGATAGGGATAGGGAAGGAAACATTATAGAGTTAATCTACCCGCATGTGCGTGGAAAGAAAGCGGGAAGCCATTTTAGGGGAAAAAATATCCTGAGTAGACCCGACGGGGATCTGAACTCCAATCTCCCCTTCATCAGCAGGCCTGTCTAGCACGAGTGTGACGCCTTAGACCATTCGGCCACCGAAGTGGGCCTTAAGTATAATTATCAATATGGAATTTGGAAAGACACAATGTGAAGAAAAAGTAAATGCAGTGCATCAGGCTTGTCGTAGGAAGGGTGTAACTCGACTCGTCCACTGTTATTGTTCTGCGGAAGGAAGTAAACACATCAACTGGTCCACCCTCTGTCACATCAACTCGTCCACCCAAACTTGGATTGTTCAGTGCAAAAGTATACTAAGTACATACTGTTGGGTGACCTGGCAGTCTAGTGGTAAGGTGTCGGACTTCTGTGCTGGGGATCCGGGGTTCAATCCTTGGTACCGGCAAAGATTTATCTGATTGCCAAACCATTCCTTTACCTTTGACAAGACGTGTATTAATCACAGCTTGTGAATATGGGGAATACCAGGCCTCCATCATGGTTCGGATCCCACTTTAAGCTGTAGGACCTCCATTTCACCTCACAATCACCCTACCATTACACATTAGCATAAGTGCGTATAATCCAAATGGGTAGTAAGACGCGGTGCTAATAATTATAATAATTAATAATAATACATACATATTTCATAGCGTAAACCCCCCTTTACCGCACCCCAAAATCAAGTAGTAAAATTTCACAGCGTTGTTATCACAGTTATTATTATTATTATTATTGTTTAACGGCCCATCGACACATCTAGGTCATTAGGGCCTTGAAATATATTAAAAACATAATAAAATCCCCGTAGGGGAAAGAGATAAAACATTCACCATCTGAGACACTCCATAGGAGTGTTCAAATGGACTCTTGGTATAAATTAAGTGATACACCTGCTAAAAAAAAACCACAAGTGTATCACTCCAATAAAAAGACAAAACAAACATATTAAAATATAACACGTTAAAAAGACATAACATGTTAAAATGATAATACGTTAAAAAGACAAAACAACATGTTAAATTGTAATAAAACCATTAAAAAGATCTCAATATGAGATAATATCCAAAAGAGCCACTTTATAAAAGTGACTCAAATGGCATTAAAAAGATCCGCCTGGCGTATAAAACGGAGTAAACAAATAACCCCAAACGCACTATCGCGTAATAAAAAACGTAAGTCACCTTTAAAATAAAGAGCCAGACGGATAGGGGCTAGTTTGCGACACTCCACCAAAATGTGATGCACACTAAGGGGAGTATCACAAAACTCACACACTGGAGGTGGATCCCCTCTTAGTAAAAAACTATGGGTCAATGAAGTATGCCCGACGCGGAGTCTCGTCACGATGACCTCCTCTCTTCTAGACTTTCGTATAGAAGAGGGCCATCGCGACACACCGTCCCTGATGGACCGTAGCTTGTTCTGAGCAGGGGTCGAGACCCACTGCTCGTGCCAGGTGCGTAAGACTCCACGCCGAACATAACCCTTTAGATCTAAAAACATGACACCCAAACTCGCCTCCGGAGGCATACGTGCTGCCTCCTTGGCTGCCTGGTCCGCCAGTTCATTTCCTGGAAGACCAGCGTGACCAGGAATCCGTCAAAAGGCGAGCCGGGTGATTAATGAATCAATCTTTAAAATTTGTTCGTGAATCATCTGCACTAGAGGATTCCAAGAGTAGAGTGTGGACAATGCCAACAGAGCACTCATGGAATCCGTGCAGATGAGAACAGAACGGTGACACGATATACAAAACACAACGATTTAAAAATGGCATATAGTTCAGCCGTAAAAACACTGGATTCACCAGGAAGAGCAAATTTAAAATTTGATCCTCCACAACCAAAGCACATCCCACGAAGGCCCCGCATTTTGAGCCATCCGTGTAAATGCGTTTAAACCCCCGAAAGCGGGTTGCGAGGAGCTCATTAAAGGTCCTCTCGTATAAGAAGTGTGGGGGTGGTCGCTTTAGGGAACTTGGCAAGATCAAAATGGCATTGAGGTAGGCGTATCTTCCAGGGAGAAACTCGACCTGGGGATGTGGGGATAGCCTTTGGCAGAACTATCCCACACGTGTCGAAAACCGATAGCATCCTGATCCCAACCGGCCTTGTACTACGCAATTTGGTTTCATACAAAACACGGTTAGGGGGATGAAACACAAGACGATAGGCAACTTGCTGCACCATGCAATGAAGTTTCGACACGTAAGATGCCAGAAGATAGGACCGCCGGTAAGAAAATGGGGGCTCACCGGCGTCAGCACAGATGCTGACGACTGGACTGGTACGAAAGTCACCAGTAGCCAGTCGAATGCCAGCATTGTGGACACTATCTAGCATCTTTAACGCCGAGGGTCTACCTGAGCCATAAACAAAGCTGCCGTAATCTAGTTTAGATCTGACCAAGGCCCTATACAGGCGCATCAAGGTTTCCCTATCAGCACCCCAGGACCGACCGCTAACTACTTTGAGCAAATTCAATGCCTTGATACACCTCGCTTTCAGGTCTTTGATGTAGGGGATCAAAGTTAGTTTAAAATATAATAAAAGTCCAGGAGCCTTACGCTCTCCGATGCTGGTAAAACAACATGGTTCATTAAAATATTGGGGACTGGCTGTATTCCGCGTAATCTGTGGAAGTGGACGATCGTCGATTTGGTTGCAGAGAAGCGAAAGCCATTACGCGATGCCCACGACCATAGATTGTTGACAGCTAATTGTATCTGCCGTTCAGCCCTGTGGAGACTCGATGAACTGCAATAAATTGCGTAGTCATCCACAAAAAGGCATGAACGAACAGGTAGGCGCACGTTGTCTACGATTCTATTTATCGCGATAGCGAGTAACGTACAGCTTAAAATACTACCCTGAGGCAACCCATTTTCTTGAATAAAATCATCGGATAAGGTGTTGTTTAACCTTACCCAGAAGTGTCTATCTGACATAAAATTAGATATAAAAAGAGGGAGGTTCCCCCGGAACCCCCAATTAAACACGGGTTTTAAAATGCCGTAGCGCCAGGTGGTGTCGTAAGACTTCTCCAAATCAAAGAAGACTGCCAAGAGGTGCTGTTTATGGAGGAAAGCGTCACGAGCTGCTGTCTCAAGGCGAACAAGGTGATCCACCGTGGATCTGTTACGGCGAAAGCCACATTGCATATCGGATAGTTGATTGCGGGATTCTAAATACCATATAAATCTTTTATTGATCATTTTCTCTAATATTTTGCATACACAACTAGTTAATGCTATAGGTCTATAACTGGTTGGCTCTAATTTATCCTTGCCACTTTTATATATAGGGATAACGGTTGCTTGCCTCCACAGTGTTGGGAATTGACGAGATTCCCAAACACAATTGTAGAGATCTAAGAGGAACGCCCGTCCGGCAGGGGGCAGTTGGCAAAACATTTCGTAGTGGATATCATCAGGGCCAGAAGCTGTGTTGCCCACCTGGGACAGGGCATAGATAAGTTCCTCTTTAGTAAAGGGGGAGTTATAGTCCTCCCCCCGACTTTGGCCAAAATCAATAGCATGGTGCTCGACGTTCCGCTTATGCACCGCGAAATCGTTAGTGTAGCTCGCAGTGGTAGAAATAGCGGCGAACATCGAGCCCAATACATTGACAACCTCCGCAGGGGAGGAGACAAGTGAACCGTTAGACATGAGGGCAGGTATACTATTAATAGAATTTTTGTTACCACTTTATTTACGTATACTGTCCTAAACCTTAGTTGTGGGAGTGATAATTGTAAGGGTTGAAATAAACTGTCTCCAAGACTCTCTTCTGCTTTCTCGAATAACACGGCGAGCTCGAGCACGTAGAATCCGGAATGATTCCAGATTCTCCAAAGTTGGACTTCGATGAAAGAGGCGTAGGGCCCTTCGACGATCAGAAACAGCCAACCGACACTCCTCGTTCCACCAGGGAACAGGACGGTGGCGCGGATTTGACGAAGATTTAGGGATGGAAGCACTCGCCGCCGCGATGACCATCGAAGTAAAATGCCCAGCCTTAACATCGACGTCAGGATGTTGGGATTCACCATATACAGCGAGCTCGCGTAATCTATCCCAGTCATCACGTTTTAGCACCCATTGGGGTATCCGCGCTGTACTGGGAGGTTCTTAAAGTGTTGAGAGCAGAATGGGATAATGATCACTGCCACATAGGTCCGAGTGGACCTCCCAAAGGAAGTGGGCAGCGATCCCGGGACTACAAAAGGTTAGGATGATGGCAGAGGATACACCATTAAAGGGAGAGAAGTGTGTCTGGGTCCCGGTGTTCATTAACACCAGGTTTCCCAAGACAAGAATATCCTCTACTATCCTCCTACGTGCGTCAGTAAAATTGGACCCCACACCAGGTTATGCGCGTTAGAGTCCCCAAGATGATATAGGGGGCGGGGAGTTCTATAAAGAGGGCTTCTAGGGTCCTCTTAGGAACACGCTCTCCCGGTGGGAGGTAGATGCAACATATTGTTTCCTCCAAAGGGAGGGAGACTCTGACAGCAATCACTTGGAGATCAAAAACGATAATATTTTTGTGATATATATTGCTTCGTGCGAATATAGCCACACCTCCGCTAGCCCGATCAGAGAAAGGCTTGTTGGTACGATACACATCGTACCCACGAAGCATCGGGTTGTCATTTGGGCGGAAGTGGGTCTCCTGCAAACACAAGATGGAAGGATGCAGGGAAGAAATTTGTTGTTTAATTTCATCTACTCGAGCATAGAAACCCCTACAATTCCATTGTATTAGCGTCATACTTAATTAATATAATATTATATTTAGTTATCCTCGCAATCCATGTCACTATCCTTTAATAAAAAAAATTGGTTGAGGGCCTTTTTAGGTCCTCTTGCCTTTCCCAGTCTCTCCTGGACCTCCCGCTTCAGGAGAAGCTTCGGTTTATTTTGGAGAAACTGGGTAGTCGGATCCTTGCGCCAAGGCTTTGTTAAGGCCTTCGACGCTTTTTTAATAATATTTATTTCGGCGGTCACTCGCTGGTCCTTCTTCAAGGCACCAGTGGGACTCGCCTTTACGGCCTCACCGGTTTCGCCACTCATCCCGGCCTCTGGTGGCCCAGAGGCGAGAATGAGTGACTCAACAGTGGCCGCACGTAATTTATTTCCCCTAGGGGGGGTCGGGGGTGTCCCCGAGGTTGACTCGGGGGTGTTTCCCGAGAAGGGCTGTGGGAGTTCCCCGAGGAGGGCTCGGGAGGGTTCCCCGAGGAGCTGTTCTGGGTGGTACAGGTGGTGGAGACAGACGACTTAGGTGGCAGTTTTGCCCCTAGTGACAATTTCTGCGACACCTTGGTTGGCGCGTTTTCAATACGGATGTCTCGAGCAGAGACCAATGGCACAGGTCGCGATGACGTCTTAGCGAGATTAACTGCGCAATGGCAATTGGGACAGTTAATGTTCTGGCTGACAATCTGGCTGTATGATGTTTGGAATACCGGAGCCTGACTAGATGCGTATTCCTTGCGTGCCTGGGCATATGAGATCTTTTTTTTAGATTGAATCTCCAGGAATTTTTTTTCCTTCTATTTCGGACAGGCCCGAGACCAGGTAGAGTGTGGACCCTTGCAGTTTACGCAGAGCTTCGGAGACTCACGTGGTATTTCGTGAGCCTCTTGTCCACAATCCGTACAGGTCGGCTTACCACGGCATCGCAGCTTCGTATGCCCAAATTCCTGACACTGAAAACAGCGCCTAGGATTAGGGACATACGGCCGGACCCTGAGCACGTTGAAGCCTGCTCGGACCTCCTTTGGAAGGGTAGGTGTCGCAAAAGTTAGGATATACGTGTAGTTTTTTTTTATCTTGTCCGTTCCTTTTGGTGCCAATACATTACACTTCGGTGACGTGTTAAGGGGAAAGCTCCTCACAGATCTCCTCAATGCTCACGCAGTCGAGGTCATAGCAAGTGACCACTCCCTTGCAAACATTGAGGAGCCTGTGAGGTTCCACCTTCACCGGTATATGAGACGTATTGCTCAACGGTATTTCCGAGATTGCCATTACTCTTGAGGACTGAATGTCAGTTGTTGTCTGTATCATTATCGTGCCATCACGCAGTTTTATTATTGATACGTCAGACTGTGCTACACCATTTATCACTCTTTCGAGGATAAATGGGCTTACTCGCTTTAGACTTTCGTTTTCCTCTGCTCGAGACATTACCAGGAAGCGAGGCTGGGGCCTCACCACTTCCTGGACCTTTTCCATCGATGGGCTGGACGGCCTTACCCATTTCCGCCTCTTATCTATATTACGACCCTGCGAGGGGCCGGGTAGTGAGTTGCCAGCAGTGTTTGGCAGTACGGTGCCAGCGGCGACAATGTTTTCGGCCATGCCGTAATTGGGGACAACCTACACAGTACTCGGATCGTAGACCCAGTGTGACCCAAGTTGGTACTACCACATATGGCCCTGTTATCTGTCCCGACGAGAGGCTCTATACGACGCTAGACATGACAACCTTCGCATAGAGCATCGCCGAGAAATAGGTCGTCGCAGCAAGTGGGTGTAGGAAAGTGCCAATTTTACGTCCGGGCCCTCATGAACGCAATCGATATTTTCCCAAAGTAGGGTACCCGGTTATTGTCATCCCTAAGGCCCTTCTACTAAGGTATTGCAACCGGCGCACTTTCATTCAGGAGCTCAAAGCAGTGGTATCCAATAATAAACAGGGAAGATCCAGGTTAGTAGCAAAGGTCCTCAACGGAAAGGCCAAAGGCCTCCTTGCAGTATGAACGGCAGGGGAAGGGAAGAAAAGGTCAGGATAGATAAAGCGAAGGGAGAAGAGTGAAAAAGGGGGGAAAGTGAAGGAAGAAGAAAATGATGTGAAAGGAAAGATATAGGATAGGTTTGTCCCACACGAGGTACGTCCTGCACAGAAGCCTCCCCTTTTAGTCGCTTCTTACGACAAGCAGGGGTTACTGCGGGACTATACTAAACCCCGTCCCGCAGGGGGGTCCAGGGGTGTAACCTAAAATATAGTTTTATCGGTCATTTACCCATTATTAATTGATATATCAAAGTTGGGCTGGACGGCTTCTACCAATTTCACCTCTTTTTTTACATACGACTCAGTGAAGGGCCTAGAAGAATTTTGCCAGCAGAGTTTGGCAGAACTATTCCAGTAGACAGTAAGATGTCAGCTTCGACAATTGATTCAATCATGCCATTTAAGAAAAACCAGCACAATACTCGGATCGTAGACTCAGGGTGATCCAAGTTGGTTCTACCACATGAGGCCCTGTTAAAACTTCCTAGGGGGAGCCCTGTATTACGCTAGACATGACAACCTTCGCATGAGGCATCGCCAGGAAAGAGGTTTTCGCAGCAAATGGATGGAGGAAAGTGGCAATTTTACGTCCGGAACCTCGTACACGCAACCAATCTTTTATCAAAAGTAGGGTAACTGGTTATTGTCATATTTTATCAAAAGCTGGGTAACTGGTTATTGTCATATTCAAGTCCTTTCTATTAAGATATTGAAACCGGTGCACCTTCATGATGGAGCTTAAAAGCAGTGGTATCCAATAGTGGTCTTAGGCAAGCTGTGTGAGCTGCCAAGGTCGTCAACGGAGGGGCCTAAAAGCTTCTACAGAGGACTGAATAGAAGGGAAAGGGAAGAAAGAAAAAAGTCAAGAGAAAGGGAGGGGAAAAGGAAAGGAAAGAGAATGTAAAGGAAGAAAATGAGGTGAAAGCGAAGAAATAGGATAGCTTAGTCCTACACTAGGTACCTCCTGTACAGAAGCTTTCCGTTTAAATCACCCACAGGGGATAGTACAAACTGTTAAGTGGTCGTTTCAAAAGAGGTGTCTAATAAATATTCATTAAAGTACTTCCATGAGTGTTTGTAATTTCATGTTTGAATCACCGTCACACAATCCTGATCCATGGGTCAATAAACTGAACGTTTATTGGAAGCACACGGAAAGTGAGAGTGTGATGCAATGGCTACTACTGTATATGTTGCTACAGTTTGCTTGGCCACAGATAATAGTATCAGGTGTAAATAGTATTTCTCGTTTGAGATTGACATTTCAGTAAAATAATCGCAAACCTTTAGGTAAAGATACTATTCTATTTATGAGAAAATAATTTTATATTGGAGAAAGTTCACAATGTTCTCATGAGCTTTAATTTATTTAATAATATTTACATTTATAGTTGCAATAGTAACTTATATTGGAGGACGTTCATACTTTGATGGTCATTAGCTTTAAAACGTTCAAAAATATTTAAATATAGATATACATTTTTGTAGTTATTTTTATGCTTTGCTTTCTTTTAGCGAAATCTAAATTAACCATATAATTTGAGAAACGGAGGTGTATTTTGCCGTCAGCTTGTCTCTTTAAGTTTTATTAAGGTATATATAGATTTTTCCGTAGTAAGTAACGGGCATTTGAAATCTCTCTCTGTGTATATTATATATATATATATATATATATATATATATATATATATATATATATATATATATACACACACACTCGTAGTTACTTTTACGCCATAAGTAAAATATCTTCGGGAAGCTTGTCTACACCCGTAAAGTTGTGTTCCTCACTTATAATATGACGTTTGGAAGAGTTTTTGACCAAGCAATAAGTCTATTTTAAGAACGATTGTATTTTTCTGTCCATTAATCACTAGGTTGCATTTTGAATTCTAAGGACAGGTCTTATTTAGGTTGCTATTCAATTTATTTACTGACTAGTTGAATGCCCATTCTTCACATGGGATATTGTGTTATTATTTATTTTTGGATGAAAATGAGGAATTTTTGTTTGAAGCTTACCCGAGAAACTCAGCGAGGAGGTGACAATGTATCGTTTTTCATGGGGAGTCTTATTTTTGGCAGGTCCCCTTGCGTACTATCTGGGGAGTTTTATTTTCGGCAGGCCCTCTTGCCTACTACCAGACGAAATCATGAGTCTTGGGGTAGTTGTATCTCAAAACTTAAGTTGTACTTAAGAAGAACGGGGCTGAACTGGATTCATTTCATTTACAGTACTTCTCGGTAAACGACGTTGGATGTTCTTCCACATGGTGCTAAAATCACGAGGTTAGATGGTTTGCTAACCCTCGAAAAGGCTACATAAAACTGCCCATGTGAAAAACAATCTTCTCGTACATCGATACCAGCCATTTTCAGTTATTGTCCCTGTGATTTGTTCATTGTCATGGCAAAGAAAACCTTAACAGGGAAATTGAGACGTTTATATTCAATAGGATAATCTGATGGAATAATTGGAATTCTCGGTATAAACACAATCTCGTTCACTGCAGTCCCTGTTAAAATTGTGGCTTCAATGACGTTTGGTTGCAAAGACTTTACCTGAAGCTTTGTTCCGTTACAAAGCTTTGGTAAATTTAGGTTTCTGAGAAGCATTACTGGAGCACCGGCTTTCAGGGTGAGTCGATGAGGCAGCATTCATGAAGGGTTGAGAGTAGTGAGAAACTTGTCAGGATAGTTTATCGCCTCATTGCTGTTAAAGACCGAGTCAATTTATTTTTACTTAACCTCAAGACCCTCAATTCTTTGCAAAAAAAGACAATTGAGTTCTGAGCTGACGCATTTGTGGGAATCAGTAAAGCTCTTTCACAAGGCCAAAACGATTATTTTTGGTCAATGTGTTGAATGTAGAGGTAAATGTGATCTATAAGACTATCAACAGTGTCTACCAAGATGTAGAGTCCAGCTGGAATGTCCATCACGTTGTTCTGATTATTCAATCTGCCCTCACCAATATCAAGCAACATCTTCATTAACCTGCCCTGTGATCTCGCCTTAGGTAGATTCTCATATTAATTGTTGTGAAAGTTTTTCAATATGTTGCCATAATAAAGAATGTTTTAGGCAAGAATGAACTTCGTCAGCTCTCGTGCCTCTCGGAACAACATGGAATGTTTGTCTGAAGTCACCTGCAAACAATACAGTGACTCCTCCCATAAGTCTGTTATTGTTCCAAATATCTCTAAGAATGCAATCGAGAGCTTCAATGCCCACCTTATGAGCCATGGTGCATTCGTCCCAAACAATAAGCTGGCAGTCTTTCAACATTTGAGCGATGTTACTTTGTTTAGAGATATTGCACGAAGAAGAGTCAACTTTGTTTAGGTTAAGAGATAGTTTGGATGCCGCATGAGCTTTTTTGCCTCCCTCTAAAAGAGTCGCAACAATACCGGAAGAAGCAACAGCTATATAAAAACGACCTCCAATTCTAACTTTGGCCAGCAATAAGTTGATGAGTAAGGTATTTCTGGTATCTCCTGTAGCATTAGAGAAAAATTATTTTCGTAAAGATGACACTATAATTTGAAGTATATCTGTATAAAGGCTCCTTTGGTCTGCTGTCAAACACTGCTCATGGCCGATTACAAGATATTTCAACCTGCTAAAATGATAGCTATCTGTTAGGATAATTAATTCTTGTTGATTACGGTAGGCAGAACATGCAGAGTGAATGGGAGAATTTATAACCATGTTCAGACTGACTGGCAAACCTAATAGGAAAAGACCATTAGGAATACCTAAACGCAGATGAGAGGATAACATCAGACTGCACTAGGTTGACTAGATAGAACTAACTCAAGATAGGGATAGATGGCATACTTTTGTAAGTGCAGCAATGAATTTTCGAGTTCCTAATGTCATAGAACAGGGGCCCTCAATTAATTTTGATGGAGGTCCGTTTTAAAAATTCGACATACTTCCGCGGCCTTACAAAACCTTAACAGTGACTCAAATTAAAGCCCTATAGGATTATATTAATTCAAAAACTCCATTTCTTTCCCTTTATTATTTTACTTATTTATTATTGCTACCTTCCATGGCTACTACCCACCCAACACCGAAATAGCATAATTTCTTCTGTTTATCACTATTTCGTCAAGGTCCTTAAAAATGCATTCGTGGTCCGGATGTGGACCGCGGTCCACCACTTGGTGACCACTGCCATAGAGTAAGTAAGTAATGAAAGAAGCAGCTTTAGAAATTCTGTTTACACGAGTACACAGGAAATAAAGGGTCACCCGAGGCAGAACCGTTACCTCGGGAAGGTTGATGAAACCTACACGGATGGACCGTGCACTAACCATAAGCTTGGATTCGACCCATTTCTCAAGCAGCCACGTTTGCGTCAGACCATCGCTCTTTGTCATGCTGGGCCTCCGGAAATCGATACACCTTACTTAGTCTTGGTTACAGACAAATAATATGCCCAGACACTCAACCTCCAGGTTAAAATTGTTGCACTCCTTTTGGCAGCTTGAGTCCTTCAACACTAGGATCGCTGCGGTTAGTCCTAACATCACCCAGCAGTGATACTAGTGAAGCCAAGTGTTGAAGGACTCAAGCTGGCAAAAGGAGCGCAGTAAAACCCCCGTAAGGTTGAGAGTCTGTTTCTTATTTGTCTGTGGCCTTGGGGTTCCCCTCTTAGTTGCCTATCAACTTTGGAATATAAACTCCTCACCTCATATTCGAGATTACAATAATGGTAAACATATTTGATCAAGCAACATGTATTCATTATCATATATAATAAGTGACTGTAACATTTTTTCTGTCAGAGTTTCGGAATATAAAGTCGGTTTGTAAAATCTTGTTGGTAGGCTATATCTTTTAAACTTCTTAGTAATTCTCTAAAATTAATAATTATTTTAGGTTAGATATAACATGTCACTTTAATATCTCTCTTTCAAAATGCTGTAAAAAAATTATTTTATTTTATTTTATATGATTACAATTTAGTTAAATTATATAACATTATTGAGTTTATAAATTTACAATACATAGCAATTGTTTTATTTTATGTGGAAATGTTTAACCTAAAATGACATCTTATATTCTACCTCCATTATAAATAAAATGTGAAGAAATAATTTCAAATTTAAATTAATATCAGCCAAAAAATCTGAGAATATTTCCTAGCCCAAAGAATAAAATGGTTATCACTTTAGTTAATAACTCTAGACATATTAGAGTGTACTATACCTCCATATCCACTGACACAAGCAAAGATAAGCCAACAAATGCTTAGAGCCCATAACAATCTGTGTGAAGCAAAGTAGAAAGAAACTTCCAGATCATTGTAAATATGATCCTCTTGTACCAACGGATGTCTCAAGTAGAGCGATAGTAAACCTAATAAAATAGAAATAATCCATCCTCCAGAAACCATTTCCTGTAACATAACATGGATGATATTAATCATTTCTTTATTCATAAGGAAAAAATATAATTTCACTGACAATAAACTCTTCACTTATCCTGAAAGGTCTTACCTTGACAAATTACAATATGGCTCTATATTATAAGCTGCACCATAATGTTAACTTATCCGTCAAGGTAACGGTAGTTCAGATAGTTCCAGGTTTAATGAAGTGTACTTAACAAGTTTTAGTCGAGCTCACTGCTCAAGCGAAGTTAGAACTATCACATGTTAATGGATATACAATCAATTTGGAATAACATTTCAAACGTTTTCTCCTTCTTGGAAGATTGAAATGTTAATTGTTTGGTATAAGCTAATAATGATATTAATATATTTACAACTATCTATATCTATTATACTATGGTGTTTTTCTCAAGTTAGTATGATAATTGAACTAACGCATTTATATTTACAGTAGAATCTCGTTAATCTGAACCAAAGTGGAAGAAAAAACAAATTTAATTTTAAAACAAAATTGATTGTAATAGTAAAAATTAGTTAAAAGAAACCATGTATAAATTCACTCAGTTTGTTTTGCTTTCAAAAATGAAGAAGTAATATATTATAGGGCACTTACAACAATTATTTATTTATTTGGCATGCTCCTAAAACCAGTAAGTCTCCTTTGTCGTATTGAAGTGAACCTGTTACTCACCCCACCCCACCTCCACCACAGCGCACGTGAATAGCACACACGTAAACATGCCCATTAGACCTTTCAGTGAATTTTTAATTTACATCATAGGAAATATTTAGGTTAATCCGAATAAGTCTTGGTATCAATTAGTTCGGATTAACGAGACCACTGTATTTATCTCACCCACTTCAGTGGCCGATTGGCCTAAGTCGTCACCCTCGTGTTAGACTGGCATACTGGTGACGGGAAGAACGGGGTACGAATTCCAGTCGGATCTAGAGAGGGTAGTTTTTTCTACGTGGTTTCCCATTCTCACTCCACGCAAATGCGGATAGATTACCTCTAAAGTGCTTCCTTCCTCATCCCTATCCCATTAGAGGATTCGTATCACAAGCAAGGGCAGAGTCTGTGATGGTCGTGTGAGGTCATTGGCAAGTTAGTAGCTACTCTTCTCTAAACTATAAATCTATACTAATATTATAAAGAGGAAAGATTTGATTTTTTGTTTGTAATGGATAAACTCAAAAACTACTGGACCGATTTTAAAAATTCTTTCACCAATATAAAGCTACATTATCAGCGAGTAACATAGGGTATATTTTATTTTGAAAATTTAATTTATTCCTCATAAAAATTTCGATAGTATATTATATAGTCATTGGAAAAAAAAAGTTGTTGAAGGGAAAGTGGGGTTGGTGAAGGAGGAGGGGGGGAGGAAAGAGAAATATATGTAGTGACAAGGAACGCAATAAAAAAAAGATTAAAATAAAATTTGGGGAAACGAGAGGAGTAAATGAAAGTGGAGGAGACTGAAAAATTAATTTGATTTTAACCATTTGTTTGATTGGTGTATACACAATTCCTTTCGCGCCTAGAGCAAACAAAATTATAGAGGAATGAGATGAAAATAGGAGGAAGGATAAAAAGAGGAAGGGGGCCAAACAGTGATGGTAGGACTGTATTAAAAAAAAAAAGTAAAAAAAGTTTTGTTTTTATATTGACATGATGGATGATTAGAAACTTTGTTTTACGGGATTCCTTACAATATTTTTTTACGGGGAAGGGGGATAGTAATGAATAAAGCTGAGGAATATTTGAATCCTGACTAACTTAGTGGAAGAGTATTGACAAGCTGAAACGAATATGTAGCAGTTGAGCGCAGTAGCACTTGAGCACATGAACTGAGGTACGAGGAATAGAATAAATAAATGTTGTTTTCCCAGGCTTGGCTTGTTAGTGAACCCACCAAGTAAGTCAAAAAGCTAATTTGAGTTCCCTGACTGCGAGTTCTATTTACGCTCTAAAAAAATCATTAATTATAATACTTTTGGCTTGTGCTTAAGTGATAATACTATGCGGACAAGTGCTACTACTTTCGGCTTTTGTTCAAGTTCTACTACCATGCGCTCAAGTGCAACTAATTTTGTTTTGCAGACAAGTGCTACTGCCACGCGCTCAAGTGCCACTACTTTTTGGCTTGTGCTCAAGTGCTACTACCATGTGCTCAAGTTCCACTACTTTTGTATTGTCTTAAAGTGCTACTACCATGCTTTCAAGTGCCACTACTTTTGGCTTGCGTTCAAGTGATACTGATCTCAGTTGCTTCATAAACGCTGAAACAAGGTTCTAGGTTTTTATCCTCATGTCCAGGTAGCATTTTATATTGATTAACATAAAATTATTACCTTAGTAATGACAATCTTCTTTTCATTGATATCCTTAATAATCCAACCAAGTACCAAACCCATCAACCAAGTTTGGTACCTTGTATACATAGGGAAATATATCATTGATATTTCAGGGTTTCTAAAAACAAACAAAACGTTACAATTTTATTTAATAATAAATAAAGTTAGAGTTGGATGGAGTAGAGTTGATAAAAATACAGAATGTAACATATCTTGGAAAATTGATTGAATTGAAGTGTGGGATTATAGAGGATCTAATAAGAAGAGGACAACAGGGGAAGTTGTTCTATAGGTGTATACGAGAACTGCTATGTAGCAGAGAAGTGCTTTTGAAGTGTAAGAAAGTGCTATATAGGGCTTACTATGTACCCACTGTCAGATAGGTAGCAGAAACATTGTTATTGAATACGAGGAGCATATTAATTGCACAAGGCGGAACACGATAATGAATTAAACTATTCGGGAAATATTGGGCGTGTAGAGATTTAATGAGATAATTTATAAATAAACACAGATGTAATGTGGATGGAAAAGAAGAGGATGCCAAAGAAAATGATGGATATTATGTAGGAAAAAGACCACAAGAGAGGCCAAGAAATAGATGGAAGGAGCAAATAACAGAAAGTGTGCACGTGAGAAGAGAATAATGGAAGAAATTAAAGAAGTAAGAATGGTGAAAGGATAGAGGAATATGAGTCATTAAAAGGACAAAACAAACCTATTAAAATACAATATGTTAAAAAGACAAAATGAACATAATAAAATATACTAAAATTATTATTATTGTTGTTGTTTAAAGGCCATCGACACATTGAGGGCATTAGGGCCTTGAACGATATTAAAAACTTAGTAAAATCCCCATAGGGGAGACACACAGTAATTCACCTGCAGAATATACAGGTGAATACACAATATACAAAACAATAAATGATATGGATATAAAATAATAGTTAACAATATGATAAAATACCCATCTGAAACACTCCATGGGAGTGCTCAAATGAGCTCTTAGTACAAATGAGTGATACACTTGCTAAAAAACACAGGTGTATCACTCCAATATAAAGACATAACAAACATATTAAAATATAACACAATAAAATGACAAAACGTGTTAAAATAATAATACGTTAAAAAGACAAAAAAACAAACAAATTAAAGTATACTAAAATGTTAAAAAGACAAAACCAACAAATTAAAGTATACTGAAATGTTAAAAAGGTCTGAATATGAGATAAAATTCAGATGAGTCACTTTACGAAAGAGACTCAAATGGCACTAAAACTATTCGCTTGGCGTATAAAATATAGTAAACAAATAACTCCTCCTGCACTATAGCGTAATATAAAACGAAGGTCACCTTTAAAATCAAGAGCCAGGCGAATAGGGGCATACTTGTGACACTCCACCAAAATGTGGTACATACTAAGGGGGGCATCACAAAATTCACACACTGGAGGTGGTTCATCCCCTCTTAATAAAAATATGTGGGTTAAAAATGAATGCCCGACGTAGAATCTCGTCACGATGACCTCCTCTCTTCTAGACTTCCGTATAGAAGAGGGTCATCGCAACACACCATCCCTGATAGACCGCAGCTTGTTCTAAGCAGGGGTCGAGACCCACTGCTCGTGCCAGGTGCGTAAGACCCCACGCCGAACATAGCCCTTTAGATATAAAAACATGACACCCAAATTCGCCTCCGGAGGCAGGCGTGCTGCCTCCTTGGCTATCTGGTCCACCAGTTCATTTCCTGAAAGACCAGCGTGACCAGGAAACCGGAAAAAGGCGAGCCGGGTGCTTAATGAACCAATTTTAAAAATGTGCTCATGTATCATCTGCACGAGGGGATTCCAGGAGTAGAGTGTGGACAATGCCAACAGAGCACTCATGGAATCCGTGCAGATGAGAACAGAACGGTGACTACTTCGGTATACAAAACACAAAGATTTAAAAATGGCATACAATTCAGCCGTTTCTTAATGTAACCAAATTTAAAATTGGATCCTTCCACAACAAAAGCACATCCCACGGAGGCTCCAGATTTAGAGCCATCAGTGTAGATGCGTTTAAGTCCGTGAAAGCGATTGGAGAGGAGTTCATTAAAGGTCCTCTCATATACAAAGTTTGAGGTGGTCGCTTTAGGGAACTTGGCAAATCAAAGTGGTATTGAGGTAGACGTATCTTCCAGGGAGAAACTCGACCTGAGGATGTGGGGATAGCTTTGGCAGGACCATCCCACACGTGTCGAAGACCGATAGAATCCTGATCCCATCCGGCCTTGCACTACTCCATTTGGTTTCATACAAGACACGATTGAGGGGATGAAACACAGGGCAGTAGACAACATGCTGTGGTATGCAATGTAGTTTTGACACGTAAGATGCCAGAAGATAGGACCACCGGTAGGGAAGAGGGGGCTCGCCAGCGTTAGCACAGAGGCTGACGACTAGACTGGTACGAATGTCACCAGTAGTCAGTCGTATGCCAGCATGGTGGACACTATCTAGCATCTTTAACGATGAAGGTCTCGCTGATCCATAAACAAAACTGCCGTAGTCTAGTTTAGATCTTACCAAGGGGGAAGGGAATAAAGAAGTAAAGAAAGTAAGAGAAGAAGAAAAAGGAAGAATAGAAAGCGAAGGGAGAAGAAGGAAGGAGATAGAAATGGAAGGAAAAAAAAAGGAGGGGAAAGGAAGGATATAGGATAGGTCTGTCCTGCACAACAACCTTCCCTTTATGTCACCTCTTACGAAAAGCAGGGGTTACTACGGAACTATTCTAAACCCCGTCCCACAGGGGGGCCTATAGAAGGGCTCAGAGCTCGATGCTAGGATTTGGGATTGGGACTTTACACAAAGGAGGGCTCAAAGCTACATACCGAGAAAGTTTGGGGCTTGGGGCTGTACCTATAAAAGCGCTCATTGCTCTATCACGAGAAGGTTTGTGGCTCGAGGTTGTATCTATAGAAGGGCTCAAATATATCTATATCCCTATCCCGAGGGGGTTTGGATCTTGGGCTTGTACGTAGAGGAGGGAACTTGGGTATGGCTAAAGTAGGGATAGGTGGGTCCCCAAATTAGGTCCCGAGGGAAATGCACAAGAGGAATTCCTGCGAGAGTAGTGGGGGTTGTACCTCTTTGGAAAGAGGGTGTTGTCACCTTCACCCCCTGAATTTCCTAAATAGGCAGTTGATCTGCTTAGTCCTGCTTGTCTTCCAGTTATATGAACTAATAATGCCTTTTAGTATCTCGCTACAATTTTCGTCTAATATTAGAGGAAAAATGAATACAAATTAAATTACCACTATTATACTATTGTAAGTTAATACCTGTATACGATAAATATTATATTTCATTAGTATTTAGAGCATGAAATAAATTGCTCACAAAATTCAAAATCAAATTTTTTTATAAGTCATTTTTTATAAATAAATAGAAATGATGTTATAAAAATTGGTCATTTATATTATTAAATTGTAAAATTTGAATAGTGATATTTTGTGCTTATGTGAAACCAAGAGAAAAGGGAAAGATGTTTTGATGGAGAAGGATGGTGTCCTGGCATTGTGGTCAAGTGTGGAGGAATGGGTAAGGTGAAGTCGGGGTGTAGGCTTTAACACTAAGCCCAACAGGTAAGCTGTTTGTAAGGAGGTAGAATTTGGAGTCATCTAGACTTCTATGGGTAAGTATAAAAAATGCATCCGTAGAATTATGTTAGCTGCTGGCTATGCACCGATGGAGGGTGAAGACGAAAATTTGAGAATGGAGCTTTGAAATGAGCTCAACTAAGTCTTGAATGCATTTGTACCAGGGGAAATAATTATCTTGTTGGGAAATAAGAATGGATAGGTGGTTATCCAAAGAGAGAATTCAGAAAGAGTGTTAGGAATATATGGTGATGACAGGGTACACGATAATGATAATTAGTAAGTAAATCTGTGTTTTGAAAAAGTTTATTTGTATCGAACACATGGTTTAAGCACAAAGTTTTCATTTGTATACATGGTAAAGGGGCGATTCGAAAACGAATGATTTTGTTTTGTATGATGAGAAACTTAGACGTTTAGTAAGGAGTACTTGTGATGTACGTGGAACTGACTGTTGAACGGATCACTTCCTAGTGATCTTAGTGGTTAAATTGGATAGGAATTTTGTGAATAAGCAGCGTAAGAGTACTAAGCAGGTAAGATTAAAAGGATAAAAGTGTGAGATCACAATTTGAATGGTTGCTGTGCGAAAAATTAACTTTACAAGAACATGAATGGAATTTAGAAATAAATGCTAATAGTGTAGAAAGTGCATGGACCAAAATAAAAGAGGCCGTAATTTAGTGCACAAAAGATGTATCTGGAGTTGCTTTGATGGAAAACTTAAAAATAAATGCATGGTGGAATGAACAGTTGAAAGTAGCTGTAAGAGAAAATAAAGAAACATACAGAGTAAAGATTGATGTTAAAGTGTAACAGAGCGTAGAGGTGGTGGGAAATATACAAATTGAAAAATATGAAATAAGAGTAAGTATTAAAAGAGAGTAAGGAGAAAATGATATTTAAAAAAGAAATAAGAATGCAGAGTGATTTTGAAGGAATAAGAAGCTATTTTGGAAGTGGGTGAAGAGAACAAAAAAGAAGTGCAAGGAAAGACCTATATAATTCAGAATGAACGTGGTGAGATGATTGTGGGTGAAACCAGTTTAAAAGAGCGGTGGAGGGAGTATTTTGAGCAATTGTTTGGTGAAAGAATATATAAAGTAACAGAAAACAGTTAAAATGTTATAACTATGGAAATAATTAATGAGACTCGGGCATTAAAAGCTATAAAAATGTTAAAGAATGACAAAGCTGCGGGCGTGGATGGGATCACATGAAGAATTCTTAAGTGTGGGGGCATGGTACTACTTGCAAGATTGTTTGAGTTGTTCAATGTGTGTACTGGAAATTCAAATATTCGTAATTACTTGAAGAAGGTTTTCATTGTTTCATATTATTAAGACAAAGGCAGAAAGATTGAATGTAAGAATAATAGGGTAATTCGCTTGTTGAGTGTGCCAGGAAAAGTTTTTAGGAGAGTCTTAATTGAGAGGGTGCGTGAAAAATATTACGGACAAGATTTGGGGTGTGCAATGTGGTTTCATGCCAGGTAGAGGTTGCATGAAGAAGAAATTTGCATTGCAACAAGTGAAAGAGAAATGCATGGCAGTAAGGAAGAAAGTTTAGTGTGCATTCGTCGATATGGAGGAAGCGTACGATCGGGTGAATAGGAACATGATATGGAATGTTCTGAGAGATTATGATGTGGATGTCTGGTTAATAAATGCAATTATGGCTGTCCTTGACGAAGTAAAGCATGCGTTAGGGTGGATTGAGCTTCAAGCAAATGGTATAAGATAAGGTATCCATTATTGTTTAAAGTCTTCAAGGATAAGTGTATGAGGGATGCTTGTGAGGACGTGGTTGTCATGCAAACGGACAATATGAATGTAAGAGCGTTGTTATATGTAGATGATGCCGTATTAATGGCTGGGAGTTAAAGTAGCGTGCAATGCATTAAATTGTTTGAACGTGGTGTCAGACAGAATGAATCTCCGTATAAATGTCTCCAAAACTAAGGTGATAATTTTTAAGGACAGATCAGGAAATGGTTGTCAGCTTGGTATAAATGGAAAACTGTTGGAACAAGTGAATGACTTTTGTATCTGCGCAGAATGTTTTGTAAAAATGAGAGAAAAGGATGACAAATCAATACACGGATGAATGCATTTTGGTGAGTAGTTGGATGTATCTGGACTAATGCCAAGATAGTATATCAAAGTATGCTAACGCCAATATTGTTGTACAGATGTGACGCGTAGGTTTGTCATAAGAAACTCTAGAGCAGGATAAATACCGTTGGAATGAGATATCTTAAGAAATATATGCGTGTGGAAAAACTCAAATGAAAGAGTGCTGAAGGAGTGCGGTTTAAAAGGGAATCCAATAGGTCAAGGATGAGTGTGGTTCGAGTGACAAAGCAAATATATGATGAAAGAATGTGTGGAGCAATTGGAAGGGGTAGACCATGTAAGACGTGGCTAAATGTTGTAGACGAATGTGCGAAAAAAGGAAACATTAGGCGTTTTAATAATAAAAGAGCATGTATGACTCAATGTATGAATGTTTTTGAAGCGAAAGGTGTATGCAAGGATAGGGAAGTGGGGATAAACTTAGTGAGGATTAATTAAATACGGAGTTGTTTATTATTGAGTTATACATGCAAAGTTTTTCCCTGCCCCGTAAGTAGGGATTGCAATCGAGCACTATTTTCAATCCAGCGGGATCCCGCAAAGGTTATAGTTTTTTTTTAAATTTAAATAAATATTCTTTGTTATAGTATAATCAAATGTTTATTAAAAATTACAAAATTCAACAATATCTTACTGCACCTAATTGACTAATTATTTTACTGTTTGACTACTTATTTATTAATAAAAAAGTTCAAAAACAATAGCAAATATCAATATTTGGTAATTTTGTAGTCTTTGTACTCTAGTTAACTAAATATATTACTTCTAATCTTTATCTGAGGTAATTATAATCGGTCTTCTTTATTAAGAGATTTAGAGTATCATATGAATTCAGGTTAAGTTTACTAATTGTCTTAATTTTTTTACTAAAGTAAAGAATCAATTAAAAATGTAACGAATTTATAGATATCAAATAATAAGTCACTTCTCTTTTTGGAAAGATGATCTTAAAAAACAAATAGCATCAATAGTGTTATCTCCCAATCTACTTCTTATAGAACTACATATGTATCCAGCGGCCGAAAAGGCTCTTTCTGCCTCCACACTGGTTGGTTTGATAGTTAATAAATAGTCGTGCAACAAAGTCAAATACTTCCCTTTCACTCCATCAGTTTCAAATGCTGCCATTTCTTTTTTAAATATATTTTCTTAGTCTTTCTCTGTTATAGTTCCCGTCTGTTTAGTGTAATCTTCATTGTCTTGCATTAGCTCCATTTCTAATTCCTCTTGTAAAGTTAAATTATTTTCCAGAGACTGTTGACCATTATCTGTATCTACATCATCTACAAGTTGTACATTTTCAGCGTCATCTTTAATGACTCGGCATAAAATGTTTTTCATTTCTTGCCGTAACTTATTATTTTTCGGCATTAAAAATGTAGGATTGGGCGTTTTCAATTCTTGGTCATACTTTTTTTTTGATGCTGCAAGTAAATCAACATAGCAGTAACTTCACTACGTCTTTCTTTCACTCGTGCACGTAGCGCCTCGGATAGTTCATTGCTTAAAACTGTCTCTTGTTTCTCCAGTTTCTTTAAAATAAATCGTAATGTTGTGTCTGCAGTTATTAGGGTAAACTCTTTTCTCCATAATGTTTCGACGCTGCAATCCATCAATGACGTTTTTGATTTTGTACCATTCTTCGTCCGTAAATTTTATGTCAGATGCTATGTCAATGAAAGCCTTCTCAATGCATACTTTGAGACTGTAAAACCTATCCAACATATCTAGCAAGCTGTTCCAGCGAGTGCGGCAATCTAGAATTAAACTTAATTTTTTTCCTGTCTCTTTATTTACATATTTTTGCAAATACATGTCATCTTTAGTTGGCTATCCTCGGAAAATATTTACCACTTTTCGAACTTTTTTAATAACATCACTGTAGTCGGGAATCACTTCAGCGGATTTCCTATCGATGTTTACGGCCAAACCTTGTTCATCATTTATTTCTTCCATATCTTCGTCATCGTCATCATCTATATCCAAATCAGTCGACGTCTTTTCTCTAAGTTCTACATCTTTTAAACTTTTTTTGGTATAGAATATTGACCACAGCCAACTAACTGTATGCCATGTGTGAAACACAGTTGCTGATAGCAAGATACAAGTTTGCCAACTCTTACCATGACACTTGCACCGTCAGTTGTCATGCCAATAATATCGGTTTGTAGGTCAAGATCAAAACTCACCAAACGTTTTTTGACCAATCCAATGCAATGTTCAGCAGTACATGAACCATTTATTTGAATCAAACCAAGATTAAAATGGGTGTCTTTGTGATTAATATTTACATTCAAATAACGGCGATTTTTCTGAGATGTCCACTCATCAAAACCAATGAAAATGTTTGCGATTGTATCTTAAGACGTGAAAATTCCGTAATCATGTCAGCTTTAACAGTATTTGAAAAATGTACGACTATAGATCTAATTGTATTGAGAGAGTTCGGAAGTTGAAATCCACTCTTCGTAAATAATTATCTTAAATATGTTGAAGTACAAAATGAGTTCATACTAAAACCATCCTTACAAATCATTCTAGAAACCATGTTTTCCATAGAATTTTCCTTTAACAAATAAACATCACTAGTTTTTCTACTTTTATTGTTAGGGATTTCTTCCTCAACAATATTTTGTGATGATGTGGATGCTTTAAGTAATAACTCTTGTGTTTTGTTGACGTGATTGACCTATTATTATACAATGTTTAGTTTTCAAATGGGTTTTCAAGCCAGTGGTAGAACTTTGGCTAATTTTCAATAAATTAGAACATATAATACATTTTGTATTCCCTCTACCTTCAGACTTTTTGAAATATTGCCATAAGCTTTTTTAATTTTTCTCACCAATATCCTCCTGCGCCGGTTTTGAAAGAGACATAATTTAATAGTACCTGTAAAACAATAATTTCGTACCCTGTGAATACCTAGAAGCTAGTACAAATAGTTGACAACTGAAAATAAAAATAAATCATACTCGAATCAGTTAACGTGATTTATCTATCTAGATATTTATTAAAGAATTGTTATTTAAAAAAATACTATAACACAATCAAATTCACTCGAAATAAGAGTAAAAACAGTAATTCGAGGACAAGTAAACAAGCATTATACCTACTTTGTGTTGTGGATCGATTTCAAAACAAAATCAAACGTTTGTTGACAAGTGCCGACTCAAATGATAACAGGCTGGCGCGGCGGCGGCCGGCACGGAGCGGGCTATCTATGTGTATGCGTGCAATGCAAAATGCAAAACAAATGACTGAATGGTAACGTCGCGTCAACTCACGTCGTGCAACGCGCTGCGAAGTGAATTTAAGGTGACAAATTTGAATGAATTTGCGCGATTTGATGCTTGCGGATCCGCATGCTGTTGCGGGATCCCACAGTTCCTAAATTTATGCTGGATATCGGGATCCCACTTTGCCGGATTGCAATCCCTACCCGTAAACGAAAGGCGTGATTATTTATGTATGTATGTAATATGTTTTTTGTTTTAAAATTCAGTCTTGCTTTTATAAATCAATGTATATTCAATTAATAATTTAGAAATTAGGCTTACTTATTAAACTTGATCTTAATCTGTAGGAAGTACAGTAAATATGCCCTGAAACATATAATTATACATTTTAATTCAAGATATATCAATAATGAACGAATGTAATAATTTAACTACAATATATGTTGGAGGCATACTATTGATAAACTAAACCATAATTATAATGATTTGAATTTAGAATTGAATGTGATAAAATAGAAACTTTCTTAATAAATTTAATAATATTGCTAAATTAGAATCCCACTATAAATAAATAATAGCCTATGTACATTTTACTTACAATACAAATAAAGGAGCCAAATAAATTTTATATATGAACGCCAGTAGAAAAGTTAACAACGTGCCAAAAAGAAAAAGCAAGGCAATGAAGAAAAGTTGCAATCTTGGTCTGTTCAGCATCGGAATTAACAGCAACGGAGATATAAGGTATAATTGCATGTCAACAGCAAGGTACCATGTATGAGCACCACACTGAAATATAGAAACATTTAAATTGATTGCAAGATACCATGTTTTATAGTCACAAAGAAATAGAGATTAAAGTACCATTTAATGTAATGTTAAAATAACATATGACTGACACTGCAAGAAAATATATAAAGAGGAAGGCTTATCATGTACATTTCATGTGCATGTTCAACTATATGAACCCCATGCTAATCTTGTAGATACCATCACTATTCAGGCACGAGTGAAGAAAAATTAATTGACGATTTTAAGAGGTGGAAATATTCTCGGATTTCAATCTGCGAGTAGAAAGTATCAGCCTTTTCTTGGCATTTAATGATTTGGTTCCAAATGGTGATTAACATGAGGGAACCTTATACCAGATTGACAAATTTACATTTTTCTATCACACCAAAAATATTTTTAATTTTTATACAGACCCCCTTAACCCCCACCCACCCCTTCCACTATTCCCTGGGGGCCCATTTTTAACATTTAAAATGATTAGTAGGCGTGGTGCCATTTACTTTACTCCTGATTTTCATTTTTTTAACACTCTGGGAATTCATTGTTTCTATTAGTTTTGAACATTGAACCCCGATGTTTTGAACTACCATCTAGATATTTAAATTTTCAATATTCATTTGGTTATTTAGAATTGTTTCTTTATCTGTCATCCAAATTTTAATTTTCTACCTCCTTCGGTGAGCCATTTTATGTTACTCTATGTTCCAAAGCATATGATACTTCACTGTATGTCTATATTCCAAAGAATTATTTGCTAATGAGTCTTGAAAATAAGATTTACTTTATAGTTAATCTATTCAAATAGTTTCATAACTACTCAAATTAAGCACACCAACAGACAGTATTTATGATACTGCTTTGATCGTTAATAAGATATTGTGATGGTGTATAGCTTGTCACTGTTCTCTGAAAAATAAGGATCACAAAATAATACGTTGAGTACTTTTTAGCTTACTGGCTGCAAACATTCATACAGACAAATAGACACAATAGACTGTAAATACAGATTTAGAGTATGTATATATGTCACATTACCAGTCCATACATAGAGTCCAAGTGGATTTGGTTGAATTATATAAAGAGTATGCCATTAACTCTCATTTGTGTATTTGGAAGAGTTGATTAAGTTTTCAAAAGTTAAGATTTTTTTATTAAATTGTTTACATAGATAGACGCATATTCGTTTTGATCCTTATGTATATTAAAATGTCAGTCAACCATAGATTTGTGTCGAGTTTTAGTTTAATTCATAGATATATTTAAATATCTTTTTGAACAAGTTAAAACAATGATCAATTTAAGTCAGCTTTACTTAATAATTATTTTAAATGTATACAAACTGTTTTTAATAATATTTACTTGCATTAAAATTAATACATCTGCCCCGGTAGGCACGTGGACTAGACATCACTGATAAGCCTCGTCTAATATTGTTTTTCGGGTGAGGAGGAAGTCTGGTTTCGAATCCCAGCCGGGTGTAGAGAGGGTGTTTTTTTCCATAAATAATTCCTCACTTTCATTCCACGTGAATGTGGATACATTCCCTTCAAATTATAGCATCCTCATTACTAAATTAATCAATATAATTAAATGAATACAACCGAATATATAATAAGACCAGGAGCAAAAAAAATATGTAAACATCTAATTGATTATATTTGTAGTTTTCTAGATAAAATAATTATATTCTATGGCGTAGAGAGTATTTATTTATATATTCACCTATATACAAGTATTAATCACCAAAAATAACCGTTTAATAACATTAATGATTTATAAATAATTGTAATAGTGTGCATATATACATACACCACCAACTGAAATACATTTATTTTGATTTTTTTTAAATTAATTTTAAATTATACTATAAACATAAATTATGAAGTGGAAAACTTGAGATATTATCAGAAAAGTTATTCGGATAAGGAAATGGGTGAGTGATGTAGACCTATTGTGTCATGAAGACCAGAGGACCCGAGTTGTGGTGACACGTTTCGGTCAACATTCATCACGGAAATTTTCCCTGTTAAGAATCGATTGGAGTTATTATAATTATATATATTATAATATTATATTTTATATATATTATTTAATATATAATAATATAAAATGTATTATACATAAATAATACATAATATATTATTATATATAAAATATATATGTTATATTATAGATAGTTCATTAACACACAACGAAAATAGTAAATATAATATATTTAAGAAATACTATAATATTTTCCAATTTGCTATTTTTTTTAATGTTGTGATAAAAACCTTTTAAGAAGTACAATATTAAATGTTTTGATTACTAGCAAACCTTTTTATTTTTTTAGTATCATTTAGTGAAAAAATTGTGTAACTTGCAGGAATCTGCTAAGAACTGTTTACATAATAGAAAAAATTATTATTTTAGTGAGAGGGGATTATAGTCGAAAAACTCTTTGTTGCTTCAAGTATGTGGATTGAATTTCACTGCTGGGTGAGCAAACTACAAAAAGATCACTCACCATCTAAATGAAATAGCATTCTTGGCTCCTTTTTTCTTACTAGAACCCCCTTTCTTCCACCTTCCCATCATAATGTAATTTCTGGAGGATGTCACCTGAACTACTAATAATAATAACTTAACTAATTACACCAGAACAATTATGTATCCCATAGGTTTCGAATTGCAATCGAAAGAAATAACACAAGGCAACTTTCAACCCTTTCTTTTTGGTTCGACTATAAAAAAAAAAGCTCTGAGGACAACTGAGCTGTGTTGTTATTTCATTGAAAGAAAAATGGCAATTTTTAGACTTGGCTATGAAAAGTTAAAAGTAGAGCATTGTGCGCAGTGACCAGCAGGCACTCATCCTAGACACTATCTACTCTTCAAA
>JBCFYV010011154.1:152674-223849 GCA_039000515.1 Timema cristinae
TTTTGTTGAAATAGAATTATAAATATTTTAAGAAAAAAGCACTCGTATTACACCCGATCGAGATTCGAACACTGATATCTCAGTTATTTGCAGTCCAGTCTAACGAAGAAGGGAATCCTAAAGAATGGTGATCGCAGAAGCTGGTCACAAAATATTTAATAATTCCTTTACAAGTGCATTTCCAAGACTAGTGTCTCTTACGTTTAAACTGTAGAAGTACTGGCATTGTATATTTGGGTCCAACACTCAATTGTTTGAAAAGTTTTGGTCAATGAAAGGGGGGTGAGGCGGGGCTGACTACCGCTACCTGGACTATTGTACTCGGAGAGAGAGCAATTCTTAGCTTATCTTTCTCACGAGGAACATTTTGCTAGTGAGTTGTTTTAAAGAATTCTCACTTGGAAGCGCTGTTATCACTGGATATTGTAAGTTCTACCTGACTCGAGGAGCGCAACAAATCTCCCGTAAGGCCCGATGCACACCGCACCGAACAAGACACGACAGAACAAAAATGTTTTTGTTTCATGGAACAAATTTGTGTGATGGTAGTTTTGATCATGGAACACCATGGAACAAAACACGATAAGACATTCTCTTCTTACTATATGCATTCACCAAGATGGAGGTCAGTGATGAAGAGGTAGCTTTTTTGCTGTGGGGATGGTTGGAGATTCATCATGAAGAGAAACGCGATAGAAGTATCTGGGTTCATCCTATGCTGAAAAAAAGGATGGATGAAAACTCTTTAACAACTACATTAGTGAGTTGAAGTGTTATCCGGAAAAATTCGCCAATTTTGTAAGATTAAGTGTTGATACTTTTCATTACATCCTGAGTAATGTAGAGGATATCATCAGGAGGAGAAACACCAACTATAGGAAGAGCATTACACCGGAGGAAAGGCTGTTCATCACTTTAAGGTAAAAGTAATATATTTACTAATATTTCTTTGTATAAAGGTTGCCGTACGCTGGGTATTATGCATACAAGTATTTAATTTTATTATACTTTACAACATTTAGGAGACAATAACTTTGAACAATAGATACTTAGAAGGCCTACACTAAATATTTAATAAGACGAGATGTTAAATTATTGGAATCCTAATAACTTAGAAGTCAATTGTATGTAATTTTTTACAAAACCAAGCTATTTATAAATAAACAAGATACAGTAAATAAGTATTACTTAAAAAATGAAACCATATTTTGTAGAATTTATAATAGACCGAACGAAGTGCCTTCAAATTAACGGATGCTTTATTCTACATCATATAGTGACTTCATTTCCATAAGGAAGGTCAGCACCCTCTGTAGATTCTATAATCAGGAGCGGAATATTTGTATCAGGCAGACTGCCGGGGGAAGAGATCTGGGTGAATGAGTGGGACGAAGATGCGTTTGAATATGATGTTGACACCATCATTGGTGAACTGCGTTGTTCGTCCTGTTCATCAAGAAGATCGTTTAATTGTCTCATAATGTCCTGTTTGAATTTTCGTTTGCGCCTTTCGTCGAGCTTTTTTAAATCAGGAAGCAGGCCTTTAAGGTAATAAAGGTCTCCGTCTCCATCTTCATCGTGTTTGGGAGGTAGCTGTGATCTTGATTTAAAAAAATCAATCATTGGACTGACCACCATTTCACATGGTTTTTGAGGACGAAACCTCCTCTTCCCGAATCCTGGAGGTCTCGTTGGAGGCTGAATTGGTGTAGTTGGTCTTGAAAGGTTTCCAGCTATTGTCAGGTCAACAAAACCAGAAGAGTCATCGTGCTGTTCTTCTTCTTCGTACGTTTCCATAAAACTATCATTGTCTTCCGTATTTGTGTTCTCTCCTGCTTGCCGTACATTTGGACGTAGGCTACTAGACATCGTCCTATGCTGACCCACGAAATCTGTTAGAAAACTCAGTACCTCTGCCAGATACCATTGCTTCTTTTTAGTTCCTTTTGACCCACTGGGGACATAAGTCTTTTCTTGTCGCATGTGTCTAGCGTACGCATTCCTGAGAGACGCCACTTCGAGCGACAATCAGCAGCTGAAAAAAATATTTGTATAAGTGGTGTGTTTGGGGAATGAGCACATGAAAATGTTCATATTCATGAATTATGTTTTTATTATGAAATTTGGCCCAATAAATACTAAAAAAATAAATATTAATTTTGTATTTAAAAAAATATTCTAATTTAGACCAACATAAACGACTTTTTATCTATAGAAATGTATAGATTATTATATAAGTTTCAATTAGAATTGTACAGGGTTCCTACAGTATTTGTAAAAATATTCTCCCTGACTTTTCCCTGACTTTCCCTGACTATTTTCCCAAGTTCCCTGACCAATTTCTCATAAAATTTCCATTATAACTTTACGGTACTATACACGTGAAAATATTAATTTAAATAAATTTATTTCGGCCTCCTCCCCCCTTACAGCCGACCTTGCCTCACCTCTCATGGAAGAATAAGAAAGCAGACATCTTGCCAATCAGTTGAGGGAAAATGATGGAAAAATAATCCCTATCAAAAATTTGTAACAAACTTGATTCCCTTTGGTATCATGTGCAGAAATACGTATTAAATAACAGGCCACTAAGAACATACTAAAGAGTTTGGTATCATTACAGTTTTATTTTACCTAAACTGTACATTTCCTGAACTGAATAGCTTACAACAGGAACTCTGTCTGCTTTCATATTATTCATGTCTCAAGTAAATTTTATTTTTATTAAAATTATCACTATAGTCATACAATAAGAAACTATGTTATATTTAATAAAGTGAAGCTTGCTTCTTCTTCAGTTCTTGCAACTCCACGTCTATTGCTTCTCGTTTCTCTTCAGTTGCCATCATTAATTTTTTCTTTCTCCTTCTAAATCTTTAACTTGTATATCTAATTTCCTCTTTTCTGCCTTCTTCTTGTCTTTTTCACTTTTTTCTTGCTTCTTCATCTCTAAGTATTCATGATAGCGTTTCCGAGCACCTCTCACGTAATCCAACATCTTTTTGCTAATGTGTATATTTTTAATCCCTCCTGCTTCTTGTATCTCATCATGAATGTGACGCTGTGCAATGACTGTCTTTTCATGCATGTTTTCAACCAGTAAAGATTTATTGACTGAAAAACCACCTTCAACAGTTGCATTCCCATGCGACAAGACAAGGCAAATCTTTATTACTTCCCAAAGATGTTTGTAGTTTGCTTCTCCTATTAGAAAGCTACCATAAATAGTGTCAAGTCCTACTTCATCACTAAACTGATCACAAGGACGAAATATTTCTTGAAGCTCAGATTTTTTGAGGTTGCAAAAATGCAAGTATTCTTTCTTGGCATTTTCAGCCAGAACATCATTTATGATGTTGGCATGGTTGAGTTCCTCCAAAAGAAAAGAAAATCTCTTCTGGGCCAGTTGAGGTGAATGTTGAATAACACAAGGATCCAATGAAGACAAACCTCTCACAGCTTTCTGTTTTAAGGGACTTTTTTCTTGTAGTTTTGCAATCATGGTGGTTAACATACTGCGGCACTCATGTATAAATTCTAATTTTTGTCTTTCTGTTACTGTGATCGCAGTTTCTCCTAACAAACGTTTTGTTGCAAATCCTATATCAATATTTTTGCTAAGGATCAAATTTTCTGATTTTTTTGTGTCAATAGACAGTAACTTTGGACCCGTGCACTTCATAAGATCAGGTTTCACACAACGATTCATAAGGTATCTTAGAAGTTTCTCTACAGCTTCAAAAAGATATGGAGTCATTGGTTTTGATGTCTGGAACCGTTGCAGGAAAGGCTGACATTCATCTGCAATTGTCTTGCAGAACGCTAGTTTACACTTTAGGAATGGATCACAGGCTGCTCTTTTCAGTGTCTCTACAGGTTTTGTTTTAGGAAGTTTTGCTTCTTTGAGAAACTTAATAACATGGTCCCAAATTTGTAATGCCCTTTGAAAGCACTTCGCATTCTCTAACCAACGCACACCACAGAACTTCAATGGAAAAGTTGTACACCCTGTCAACTGGGTGAACAATGCTCGACGAGCTGGAGAGTCAGTGAACAGGTAGTACATGTGACGTAATAAGCTACTTATATCCCAATCAACAGACTCTACTCCTGTTCTCAAGGAACCATGAACAACATGAAGCCCACATGTTCCCAGATTTAGCAAACTACATACTTCATTGTCTGTTACTTACAGATTTGAGGTGTTCCTGAAGAAGTGTTATAAACTTTAAATTGACATTTGGGCCATCCATTGACACTTGTATCAACTTAGAGAGTGGAAGAGGAGAAATACCATCCAGAAAATGCTTCAGTAATTCTTCAGCAGTGCTCCTATCGAAAAACACACTGTTTAAGTAACGACTGATGACTTTATGATTTTCCTTGTCCCAGAATCTAATTACAATGTCCATATGTCCTCTTTGAATAACTTTATTCAATGCCTCATCAAAACAAATTACAAAGTTGTTACATGATTTTAGGCGGTCCAGTAAATTATTATGAAAGAATGGAGCCAAGCCATGCACAATGAAGTATGCAGCCTTGTCTCCACCAAGGGTAAAGGCATTGGCAATGGAACACTCGGGAAACATCAATTGAAAAATTGTACTTAAATTATTGCACGAATTGAAAGACATTTTTTTGTCAACAACTTGCATAGCCCAAATGACTTCCGCCTTAGTTATATCATCTTTTATAACAAAAGTGTTATGGTTTCTTTGAGGCACTACACTAATTTCACTTTTAGCAACAGCTTCCTTCTGCGACGTTACGATTTTCGATGAAACAGAAAAACTCTTCGAGCAACCAGCAGAATCATCACTAGGTAGAATGTCTTTGTGTGCCAGAGATTCTCTTGAAACTGGGGAGCTCGATGAACCTGAATCACTTGACTTTTTTGAAAAAAAAAGTCAACAGAGAGCGTTGATTTGTCAAAGTTTCAAGAGTTTTGATATGAGTTGGTCCTTTTGCATGGGAAGCTAATGCTTGCTTTCCCATATTACTTAAGTTTATAATTTTTTTGCACACTTTACAAAATGCCTGCAGCTTATTACTTTCAACACCACTTATCCAGTATGAGAATTCAGGAAAATGGTCTGGGCTTAGCCAGAGCTGGTTAAAAACGGTTTTTTTGTTAGACATTGCTGGTGTAGTCTAATCAGTCCTGGTGCACTGTATCAAACTATAACGATGACAAACCTTGAACAAGAACAAAAACAAGTGATCACTAAAGTTAAAAGAATTGTCATGTGCAGGCTAGGAGACCTCTGCGTTCACATTCTGAAATAAAATGCTACCAAAACTTGTGTTAGGGCAAGTTTGAGCATGGTAAGTGCCCTCAGCTTTCTTCATTGGGGCAGTGGCTTATGACGCAGTAAAAAAAAAATATTTTCTTTGTTTTTTCTAAGTGTGACATGAAGACATGAATTGTCATTTCCCTGACTTTCCCTGACCTTTTTAAAGCTTCCCTGACTTTCCAGAGCGTAGGAACCCTGTTGTATAAAATTCCAATGCATATCTAAAACATTGAACTTTATTCTAATACATTGGTATCCGTATCTTTCCAGGTACCTGGCTACCGGAGAAATGTTCAAATCTTACCACTACTACTTCCGTGTTGGGGAAACAACTATTGGACTAATTGTAATGGAAACATGCCAAGCTATAATTGAACGTCTGCGGCCAGTGTACATGCCTCAACCAACAACTGAAAGATGGGAGCATATAGCTCAGCGATTTGAAGACGTTTGGAACTATCCTAACTGTATAGGTGCTGTTGATGGCAAACATATCCGCTTGCTGTGTCCAGAAAATGAGGGATCTGCCTATTTCAACTATAAAAAATTCCACTCGATCATTTTGCAGGCAGTGGTAGACGCCGATGCATGCTTTGTCATAATTGAGGTAGGAGACTACGGTCGAAACAATGACGCTTCAGTATTTCATAATAGTACTTTTGAAAAGGATATGATGGAAAAGAAGCTTAATATTCCCTCTCCTAGACCCATCAACTATGAAAACAATAACAAAATGCCTTTCGTTTTTGTTGGTGACGAGGCGTATCCACTTCTTGTAAATCTCATGAAACCATTTGCCAGAAAGTACCTTACAAATGAGAGGCGTGTATACAATTATCGGCACTCAAGAGCCCGTCGTATTGCTGAATGTGCTTTTGGCATACTAAGCAAAAAATTTGGGGTATTTAAAACATGCATTATGTTAAGCCCTGACAAAGTTCAGGTGATAACTGAAACATGTACTATACTACATAATTTAATCAGAAAAAGAGAACGAATGGATCGTCCCGACATATTTCAGGAGCTGTTGTTACTTGAGGGTGAAGAAACAGAAACTGTAGATACTGGAAGAAGCAAACCTCCTTCTCATGCAGCGTTTACAGTTCGCAACTTCTTGGTGGACTACTTTTCTTCAGAGCAAGGACGTTTACCATGGCAGGATGCATATGCCCACATGCAGTAGTGTGATGATGTGTGAAAGTAAATCGTGGAAGCGACAACTATTTATGCCAAATAAAAATTAATTAACTTCATAAATACTGTCACCAGCTAGTTTTTCTTTATCACCTCGTCTGACTAACTGTTCAAGTTATACACATATTTAATTATATTGGTAAATAACTATTTCTACCAATAAAATATTAGTAGCCTTCAACTCAAATAATAATATCATCATTCACATCATTATATTGATGTTACTAATACATTGTATAGGGCCCCGTTCCATAATAAAATCAAAATTAACAAAGATCCATTTCATTCATTAAAACATGCAGTGAAATTCCTAATTAATTAAATTGAGCCCCACAGAACGTATCGAAATAATATTACATAAATTAAAATTAACTAAAACAATAATATTTTTTGCACGTCTTCTTGCAATTATTTATATTCACTTTTATACTTGGGAATCACAAAATACAGTTAAAGCTAAACTAGTAAAAATACTATTGATAAACATTCATATTAATTAGCGTTATAAATAATTTTATTGTCAAATGAACTATAAAATTAATTCAACTATGTAGGTTTCGGTACTTACTGGGTGCTTTCATGTATTTCCCCACTTCCTCCCACAGCTTGTCGGCAATATCCTTGTTGTGGTAATCTTTGAGGTTAAAATTGTACAATGCAGGCCTCTCCTGCACAAAAACTATTAGTTTTTTCACATCTAGCTCAGCATTGGGTAGGCCTAAATCCTTTTCCTTACGCTTTTGCACAGACATGTTAACACACCAAAAAACTCACTTCGACAACCAACACACGCCACTAGACACCTTCACAAACTAGTAAACAAATAGTCGCGCATGCGCAATGTAAAATGTTCGGTGCATTTTGTTCCGTCGAACATGGGAGCGGGGAAGACAGCTGAATTGTGTAAACGTGTGTGGTCATGTGTGGTCGTGTTTTGTTGTTTTGTTCGGTCTTGTTCGGTGCAGTGTGCGCCGGCTCAATTTAAAGCATACAATCAAGAGAGCTCCACACATGACCACACAAAAATGTTTTGTTCTGTCGTGTCTTGTTCGGTGCGGTGTGCATCGGGCCTAAGGCTGTGTATCTGTTATTTCTTTGTCTGTGCCCTTGGGCAGTGTGATGGTCGTTGGGAGTCCGGCATAGCTAAGACCTCGACAAGGGCATCTGTGTGTGAGGAGCGGGGCTTCTCGACATACACTAAGCGGTTGGTAGTGCGTACCCGTTTAGCGTGGATAGCTGGCGAGAGCACCTCCTCGAGGTCCCCGCTGGACAACTCCAGCAGACAGCCGGTCTCAAGAATGGTGCTGAGCGGGGGGCAGCCAAGATGTTCGGTGATAAAGTACTGGTGCTTTTGAGAACGAAGTTGAGACAACTTTTTGGAGGCTGAGATCCTGACTTCCTCGTGATGGGCTATCACTAGGAGGAGCCAACTCCTCCCTCCATCCGGTCTCAGTGGAGGGGGTTTTCTCAAGTAACCTAAGGCAGGCTGGCATGGAAGGGCTGGTACTGTTTTTTTCGGGTGCCCTAGTACCCATAAAGGGAGTCGTGAACTTAGGTCAATATTCGGCGAAAAGGTTCCGAACCAGATTGTTTTCAGTGGTTGCATTGTGAAGGGCCACATAAACTATGGACAGTGTAGTGAAAAGTACTTCTGGGGGGGGGGGGGGGGGGTCTCTTCGGAGATTTAGTTGGATACGTCAGTCCCACGGTATCCCTGTGTGTCGTAAGAGGTGCCTTAAAGGGGAAGCTTCTGTACAGGACGTACCTCGTGCAAGACAACGCTATCCTATATCTTTGATTTCACCTTCTTTTCGTCTTCATTCCCTTTCTCTCTCCTAAATTATTCTCCTTTATCTTTACTTCTTCTCTCTTCCCCTTTTCTTTGCCGGTCGTTCAGACCTTCACGGATGCTTTTAGGTTCCTCTGTTGACGACCTTGGCAGCTCACACGGCTTTCCTCGGACATTTATTGGTTACCACTGCAATTGAGCAAAAGGGAAGTGAGTAGAAGTGAGGAAATAGAAAGGGAAGGGTCAAGGAAGGAGAAAGAAAGAGAAGGGAGAAGGAAGGGGAAAGAAAGGGAAGGAATAATAAAATGAAGGGAAAGCAAATATATAAGCTAGATTTGTCCTGCACGAGTTACGTCCTTCTCCTTTAAGTCTCCTCTTAAGACGAACAGGGGATACTACTGGACTCTTCTAACCCCCATCCTGCAAGGGTTTATAGGTTATTTATCATTGATTTTTGAGCAATTTGAAATATTTAAAAAGGTTTCTAATTATTTGGTTCAAATTGGGTATAAATAATAGTATAATATATTAAATGTTTTAATAGTATTTTAGCATATGATGAGCGATCTTTTTTTCAAATAGCTTAAAATAGGTTTGTTCAAAATATTATCTTGAAACTATTTTATATATTAAGTAATAATTAATGTTGACTATTCTAATAAATTTAGGGTGGCGTACTTATGTAAACTTTCGTAAAATATTAAATTTAAAAAAATGGACCTTTAGATTTAGTTCAAAAGGTTTATTTTAGAATTAAGTTTCATTCAGCTTACAACAATATATTTTTTGAAAATTTTTATTAAAAAATAGTTTGAGCAATTCTCTTTAAAATACATTTGTGATGATTGTGATTTTTCAGACAATACGTTTTTCTGAGAATTTACGGGTTGTTTATTATTGAAAACCAATTTCAGAACATTTTGTTACAAGCTATAATACACTATGAGAAAATTTGTATGATTTTGACTCATCATTTATTTTGATAAAACAGTGACAAGCAGACAAAGTGTGCAAATAAAATGGTCTTTAGAAATCTCCAATGAAATAAAGCTGTAGTATTCTACCAGGTATTTTCAATGTGAATGGTTCCTGCTGCTCTCTATTAGATTTTTGATAAGTTAAATGGGTTCTAGTTGTTGCAATTCCTGAGTTGCTACAACTCCGAACTTTTTAAAAGCCTATATATCTGTTTAAAGAGAGATAAAAATTATATCAATTTCGATTTTTCAATGTTCAACAAATATCCTATAAAAACAGAGTTGTGAAAATTCCGACTTTCTAGGATTCCTTATTTTTAAACGACATTACTCTATATTGCACCCTACTTCATATAAATAAAGGGGATGGGTGCAAGTTAACAAAGCAGAAATCACTTGGGCAGAAACGATTTTATTAACAAAGGCAGTAAACATATCATATGCAAACAATTGTGGATTATAAGATTTTGGTTGTCTAATAGTTAGGCGGCAGAGCTGCCTAGCAATTTACTTAACACACTGACTATACCAACACAACGCCGGTGAACACCTCAGCATAGCTGTGTGAGAGGGTTGGCTGTGAACGCCCGACCCACCATTCCGGCGAGTCATTCTCATTGCAGCATATCATAAAATAAATATCCCAGAAGGGAACCCGTAAGGCTAGAAGTGGCAAAAACACAAGGAACAAGATCAAAATCTAGCAAGATGGGTGTACATTTACTTGGGTATTAAGCCAGCGAGAAGGCTGCTTAAGAGTCCCATCAAAGGGGACAGAATACTTGAGACCTGCATGAGCCAAAATGGCCGAGCGCCACCATGACACTCCCCCGAGAACAGATAATAACAAGGGCCAAGGCAAAGGGTTAAGTGGGCCGAGTAACATACTCGACTGACTCGAATGGGAAGTTAATTAACAACCGGCGCTCTCAGTGATGGCAGCGAGCCGTTCATATACAAGGTCCCCTTGACATTACACTAAATTGCCCTAAACGCTTAAGCGTTACCTACATTATACTAATTAGAGCGACCTTGCTCGAGCCCTAGAACTTAATCAATCATCCAATTATACCCAGTGGCTGAATAATGACCAAACATAAAAATATAGTATTCCATATGCACATAAAAGAACACAGGCAACTCATACAGATGGTATGAATATGGTAACAATAAATATACAAACGAGGTCTTTCTGGTTATGGGGTTTAACTAACCATATAATTCTAAGTGACTGGTGACACGATACAAGCCATCCCGCTATTTTCAGTATATCTGGGACAGGCTATAATCACCCAGCCAACAAGCACAATGTGAAACTTAAGTTGCCTAAAGGCTCTATACAATTATATATAATAAAATATTAAAGGACAACAAGCTAAAAACGAGCTATAATTACCAATATGCTCTAAACCAATATACCTGATAAATAACTAAGGGTAGATCTCCAGAGAGCCTAGCCATCTACATACCTTCTACTAGTACGGATAACCAAAACACCTCGCGTCTCTATACCATGTAGCACGCCCTAATAGCAGTGAATTCTTGTGGACTTCTCTCCGGCGTACCTCAATCTAGCGTAGTCTAATCGGCCCTTGCGCAGTGAGAAACTCCTGGTGAAACGTACCAACAACGAACCAGCCGCTAACTAGTGGGAGAGTACCAGCAACCTACCAGCAGCAAACCAGTAGGAGAGTACCAGCAGCAAACCAGTAGGAGAGTACCAGCAGCAAACCAGTTGGAGAGTACCAGCAATGCACCAGCATCAAACCAGTAGATGTGTAAGAGCCAAGCTTCGACAATTGTAGACAATAAGCTATCAAGGCAGGTGTGGCGGGGGCTAACTGCACAGGGCCCAAGGTTGCCATCCTAGCGATGCCATAGCGACCATGCAGGGCAGCGACAGTCAGCTGCGTAACAGGAGAACACAGCCAAACATTCAGGGACCGTACAATACTCGGTCTAAACACGATGTGTCTTCCTCCAGTGCCGATAGAAGAATACAATTTATTTTATTTTATAGAACTGTTGCCTAACGCTCCCAGACCGGTACTAAAAAATGGGGAGATAGGAGGGGTGGAAAGTTGAGCCAGCCCGCCTCAGGAAGATCGCGCATGCGCACCCATCAAAGAAAGAGGGAGGGGAAAGAAAACCTATGAATGTCAGATATTACGACTCTTCCGAGGAAGGGGAAATTGGCACGCACGAGCAATTTAATAGAGGCTCGTTAATGATCAAAGAAGATAATAAACATTGGGTAAGAACAAGGGGCATCCAATCAATAGCCAAAGCAATTAGAAGTAGATGCGCTGGAAAAAGGTTACATAACAGTACACTTGTGCGAGCTAATTCACATTAGCTCGGCACAATATTTATTTAAAAATAAATCAGTTGTATCAATTTCAACTTTTCATGTTCAACAAATATCCTATAAAATACGGAGCTGTGACATTTCTGAGTTGATATAATTCCTTATTTTTAAACGACATTACTCTATATTTATTTAAAAATAAATCAAAGTTGTATCAATTCCGACTTTTCATGTCCTATAAAATACGGCGTTGTTACTATTAGGTCTCCTCGTAGAGAATATTCTTGTCTTGGAAGACCTGGCGTTACTTAACACTGGGAACCAAACATACTTCTCCACATCTAATGGTGTATCTTCTACCATCAACTTAACTTTTTGTAGCCCCAGAATTGCTGCTCACTTCCTTTGGTAGGTCCACCCGGACATATGTGGTAGCGATCACGTTCCCATTCTGCTTTCACCCCTTCATGTTCCTCCAAGTATATTATGGGTTCCCCTAAAGGGTACTTAACGTATTAACTGGGATAAGTTTCACAAGTTCGCCATACTTGATGATCCTATTCTCCTGACGTTGATGTTAGAACAAGACATTGTACTTTGACGGTTATTGCAGTGGCGTAGGCTTCTATCCCTAAATCCTCGACAATTCCGCGTCACCATCCTGTTCCCTGGTGAAACAAGGAGTGTCGTTTAACTATTTCTGGCCATCTAAGCCCTACGGGCCCTGCATTTCTTTTATCGACGCCCTTCCTTAGATAATCTGGAGTAATTCCGTATTCTACGTGCTTGAACTCGCCGTCATTCGTGATAGCAGAATAAAGTCTTAGAGAGAGTTTATTTAAGACCTTACGATTTTCCCTCCAACAATTAATGTTTGGGATAATATTCGTAGATTACGTAGTAGCCATAATTCCATAAATAAAATAACTGCCCTCATGTCTAACAGTTCACTTGCCTCTTCCTCTGTGGAGGTCGTCAAAGTATTGGGTTTGATGTTTGCCCAGTAAGGTAGGGGGCCCATCTATCGCCCCCACTTGTTTTCTGCTAACTATTATTTTATCTTTAGAGTATAAGATCTGAAACTAATGGAGTTAGGAAATTTAAACATTTTATTCTATGGTTCACATGGTGAAACATGAAACAACTGAACAAAAAAAGAGGGTAAAGCATAAATTCACAAAAATGAACTTTCCAATTATTCCAAAAAGTGGCCCTGATTCCGTCCCCTCTGTTTCATTTTAAACTATGCACAGATAGAATGTAAAAACAAGTCTGTGACACAAAGAATATTAAGAAATGTTAAATTAATATTTACTGTAAAAATATTAAAAAATACAAAGGTAAGAATAAAAAAATCAAAAGAATTGCCTTCTATTACAAAATAATATCTACTTTCGAAAAATAGCTTAAAATCTTATTAGATAATCAATCACATATCCAAACAGCTGTCGCAGATAAACTGTTTCTTTATTTCACAAGAAGTGCACATCTCGTGGCACCATTGGTAGCAATTCCCGCATGAGATCCATTTCTTGCCGCATTTATCACCAGAAAATGGTTTCCCACAAAATTGACAATCGACATCGTTATCACTATCCTCATTGTCTGTTGACACATAAATCACTTCGGTCTCATCACAAGAAGAACTCTCACTTGAAGTGTCAAGGAATGGCCTCCTTCGCTTCTGTTGGTGAGCAGAATTCTTTTTCTGAGTATCTGATGTGGAGGGTTGGGAATTTGATGAGAAAGCTTTGTATACTGATGATAGTTTTCCAGGAGCTGATGACGAAGTTGCGGTGGTGGTCTTGGATATTTTAAGAGCTTAAGAGGATATTTTTGAGATTTACTCGTTATTTTAGGATCCAATGTCTTAGTCAAAGGGTGGAAAGAGGAAGCAAATGGTAGCTTCGTTAGATAACTCTTTGGTGGTTGTTCTTCAACATTTTCTGCTTTGCGTTTTTTTCTCTGTAACCTCCTAATTTTTTTCTTTATGTGAGGTTCCTGTCACTATAAACGCTTCGCCGCGCCTGTTTGAGGTTAAGGCAGAATTGCTGGAACTTCTCTAATGTCCTTTGGAGAGATTTTCTGGAATGAATAGCATCCACATGTTAAAGGAAAAGCTGGTGTTGATAGATCTTTAGGTGTTGGCAAACACAATTCACGTGTTAAAGAACCAAACGATGTAACGTCCTGTGTCATCGAAGCTCTAGATGTTGAAGGATGCTCTGGACGAGCACTCTGCACAGGGACGGATTTATTCCCAGTTGACTGAACAACAAAATCGGTTTCACGAAAAATATCTGGATTGAAAGGATAGTGGCCTGTCTTCCTGAATCCGTTGATTGCTGTTTCCAGGGTTGCAGCTTGCACATAACCTTTCCTAGACAGTGAAGCAACCTGAAGCTTTCTGACAATACAGTTCGGATTATTTGAGAGCCAATTCTCAACATACTTTGCGTAGTATGTCTTAAGAGGAAACATGAAAGACACATCCATGGGTTGTATCTTGGCTGTAGAATGTGGAGACAGGCAAACAATTGAGACGCCAGTTTCTCGGGCTCTCTCAATCAGATGGATGTTGCGAGTGTGTGAATAGTGGCCATCTAAGACAAGAACAATTGGGTTTTCTTTAGTTGGCCTCACTTTGACAATAAAATGTTCCAACCACCTGGGAAAAGGGGGCCACTGATCCACCCACTTTCAGAGACACCACCTATCGAACCAGGAGCTGCTCCATTTAGCAGTTCCACCGGCCACAGCTTCTGAGGAAATATTAACATTGGGGGAAAGAACTGCCCTGCTGCAGACATGCAGCAGACTGCAGTGATAGTTGAACCTCGTTCTGCAGAAGCCATCTTGTGTACTTCTTTTTTCCCTTTGGCTGTTATTATTTTAGTCTCTTACGCTGTACAACAGAAATGTCCGTCTCATCAACATTAAATATTCTAGAAGGATCAGATCTAACCTTCTCTAGCTCCTGTTTGTATATGGAAAAAAAACTTCTGAATATTTTCACGCGTGAATCCTTGAATTCTAGCAAGAGACATATTTTGTGGTTTTCTAACAGAAAGATGTGGGTGTCTTTTCAAGAAAAGACGCTGCCATTTTCGGCCAGCCCATTCTGTCTTTGTAGAAAAAGGGTGAGATAGATTGTTCCTGATAGCTAACTGGAAAGCCATCCTCTTAGATCTGCCAGAGTCATTCCTTAATAGTTCCTTTGCATTTCAATACAATAATCGACCAGCAATTTTTCAACCTCCTCAGTTAAAATAGGTTTTCTTCCTATTTTCTTTTTCACACATTCTTAAGTTTGAACAGCAGACTTTACATAGTCCATACGGCAGTTTTGTATCCCATCTTTTTATCCCTTCCCCCTGCGGGACGGGGTTCAGAATAGTCCCGTAGTACACCCTGCTTGTCGTAAAAGGCGACTAAAAGGGGAGGCTTCTGTGCAGGACGTACCTCGTGCAGAACAAACCTATCCTATATCTTTCCTTTAACATCATTTTCTTCCTCCTCCACTTTCCCTCTTCGCTTTATCTACCCTTACCTTTTTCTTCCTTTCCCCTGCCGTTCATCCTGCACGGAGGCCTTTTGGCCTTTCCGTTGACGACCTTGGCTACTAACCCGGCTCTTCTCTGTTTATTATTGGATACCACTGCTTTGAGCTCCTGAATGAAAGTGCGCCGGTTGCAATACCTTAGTAGAAGGGCCTTAGGGATGACAATAACCGAGTACCCTACTTTGGGAAAAGATCGGTTGCGTTCATGAGGGCCCGGACGTAAAATTGGCACTTTCCTACACCCACTTGCTGCGACGACCTCTCTCGGCGATGCTCTATGCGAAGGTTGTCATGTCTAGCGTCATATAGAGCCTCTTGTCGGGACAGTTAACAGGGCCATATGTGGTAGTACCAACTTGGGTCACCCTGAGTCTACGATCCGAGTACTGTGTAGGTTGTCCCCAATAACGTTGTCACCGCTGGCACCGTACTGCCAATTTCTGCTGGCACCTCACTGCCCGGCCCCTCGCAGGGCCGTAATATTGATAAGAGGCGGAAACGGGTAAGGCCGTCCAGCCCTGTCACTGTGGAAACCGAGGAAGTGGTGAGGCCCCAGCCCCGCTTCCTGGTGATGTCTCGAGTGGATGAAAGTGAAGATCTGAAACGTGTCAGCCCATTTATCCTCGAAAGAGTGATAAATGGAGCAGCAAAATCTGACGTTTTAATAAGGAAATTGCGTGATGGCACCATTATGATTCAGACTATGACCGACACACAATCCTCAAATATTATGGCGATCTCCGAAATACCGTTGAGTAATACGGCTAATATACAGGTGAAGGTGGAACCTCACGGGCTCCTCAATGTTTGCAAGGGAGTGGTCACTTTTTTCGACTTCGACTGCGTGAGCATTGAGGAGATCTGTGAGGAGCTTTCTCCCCAGCATGTCACCAAAGTGTACCGTATTGTCACAAAAAAGAATGGACAAGAAAAGAAAATGGATACGTACATCCTCCTACCCTTCCGAAGGAGGTCCAACAGGCTTCCACGTGCTCAGGGTCCGGCCGTATGTCCCTAACCCTCGGCGCTGTTTTCATTGCCAGGAATTTGGGCATACGAAGCTGCGATGCCGTGGTTAGCCAATCTGTGCGGATTGTGGACAGGAGGCTCACGAAACACCATGCGAGTCTCCTAAATACTGCGTCAACTGCAAGGGTCCGCATTCCGCCTGGTCTCGGGCCTGTCCAAAATGGAAGGTAGAGAAGAAAGTCCTGGAGATACAATCTGAAAAGAAGATCTCATATGCCCAGGCACGCAAGGAATACGTATCCAGTCAAGCTCCGGTATTTCAAACTTCATATAGCCGGATTGTCAGTCAGAATATAAACTGTCCCAACTGCCATTCCGCAGTTAATCTTGCTAAGACGCCAACGCGACCAGTGCCATTGGTTTCTTCTCGAGACATCAATGGTGATTTCGCGCAAACTTCTGTGGCGCCTAAATTTTTAAATGTGGCCAAACCGCCACAACGGTCGTCTCCCCACCTATACGACCGAGGAGACCTCCTCAAGGAACTCCCCTGGGCCCACCTCGGGAAATCTCCGAGCCCGCCTCGGGGAACCCCCCAGAACCGCCTTGGGGACCCCCCTCAAGCCTGGCCAGGGAGACCCTTCCGAGCATTTTTCGGGGTACTAAAACAAGGGCGGCCGTTGTTGAGCCTCTCACACCCACCCCTGGGCTTCCGGAGGTGGGGACGAGTTGCGGAACAATTGAGGCCGCTAAGGCGAGTCCCACTGGTGCCTTGAAGAAGGTTAGCGAGAGACCGCCGAAAAAAGTATATAAAAAAAGCGTCGAAGGCCTTAAAGCCTTCGAACATGAATCCCACCACCCAGTCTCTCCAAAATAAACCGAAGCCTCTCCTGAAGCGAGAGGTACAGGAGAGACTGGGAAATGCTAGAGGGCCTAAAAAGGACCTCAACAAATTTTTATTCTTAAAGGATAGTGAAATGGATTGCGAAGTAAACTAAATTTCATACTAATAAAGTATGTCACTACTACAATAGAATTGTAGGGGTTTCTATGCTCGTGTAGAGGAAATTAAACAACAAATTTCTTCCCTGCATCCTTCCATATTGTGTTTGCAGGAGACCCACTTCCGCCTAACTGACAACCCGATGCTTCTTGGGTACGATAAGTATCGTACCGACAAGCCTTTCTTTGATCGGGCTAACGGAGGTGGGGCTATATTCGCACGAAGCAATATATACCATAAGAATATTAATATTGTTTCTGATCTCCAAGTGATTGATGTCAGAGTCTCCCTCCCTTTGGAGGTAACAATATGCTGCATCTACCTACCACCGGGAGAGCGTGTTCCTAAGAGGACCCTATAGGCCCTCTTTATACAACTTCCCGCCCCCTATATCATCTTGGGGGACTTTAACGCGTATAACCTGGTGTGGGGGTCCAATTTTACTGACGACCGTGGGAGGACGGTAGAGGATATTCTTGTCTCGGGAAACCTGGTGTTAATCAACAGCGGGACCCAGACACACTTCTCTACTTTTAACGGTGTATCCTCTGCCATCGACCTAATCTTATGTAGTCCCGGGATCTCTGCCCACTTCCTTTGGGAGGTCCACTTGGACCTATGTGGCAGCGATCACTTTCCCATTCTGCTTTCACAAATTCAAGATCCTCCCATTACACCACGGTTACCCCAATGGGTTCTTAAACGTGCTAACTGGGATAAATTCCGTGAGCTCGCCGTATTCGACGAACCCCATTCTACAGACGTCGATGTTAAGGCTTGGCAATTTACTTCGACGGTCATCGCGGTGGCGAGGGCATCCATCCCTAAATCCTCGCCAAACCCGCGCCACCGTCCTGTTCCCTGGTGGAACGAGGAGTGCCGGCTGGCTATTTCTAACCGTCGAAGGGCCCTACGTCTCTTTCATCGACGTCCTACTTCGGAGAATCTGGAGTCATTCCGGATTCTACGTGCTAGAGCTCGCCGTATCATTCGAGAAAGCAGAAGAGAGTCTTGGAGACAGTTTATTTCTACCCTTACTATTTCCACTCCCACAACCAAGGTTTGGGATCACATTCGTAAAGTACGTAGTAGCAAAAATACCATTTATAATATACCCGCACTTATGTCAAACGGTTCACTTGTCTCCTCCCCTATGGACGTCGCCAATGTATTGGGCTCGATGTTCGCCAATATTTCTAGCACTGCGAGCTACTCTAACGAGTTCGCGGTGCATAAGCGCAGCATCGAGCGCCTTACTATTGATTTTGGCCAAAGTCGTGGGGAGGATTATAACTCCCCCTTTAGTAAAGATGAACTGACCTATGCCCTATCCCAGGCGGGCAACACAACTTCCGGTCCAGATGATATCCACTATGAAATGTTGCGTCAGCTGCCCCCTGCCGGACAGGCATATCTGTTGGACCTCTTCAATAGTGTCTGGGAATCTCATCAGTTCCCATCACTATGGAGGCAAGCAATCGTTATCCCGTTATATAAATGTGGCAAAGATAAATTAGAGCCAACTAGTTATCCACCGATAGCTTTAACTAGTTGTGTATGCAAAATATTTGGAAAAAATAATTAATAAACGATTTATATTGTATTTAGAATCCTGCAATCTGCTATCAAATAAACAATGTGGTTTTCACCGGAACCGATCTACAGTGGATCATCTTGTCCGTCTAGAAACGGCTGTTCGTGATGCTTTTCTCCATAAGCAGCACCTTATGGCTGTTTTCTTCGTTCTGGAGAAAGCGTACGACACCACCTGGTGGAACGGCATTTTGAAAACACTTTTTAATTGGGGGTTTCGAGGAAACCTTCCTTCATTAAATATCTAATTTTATGTCGGATAGATACTTTCGGGTAAGATTGAATAACACCTTATCCGATGATTTTATTCAAGAAAATTGGGTGCCTCAGGGTAGTATTCTGAGCTGTACGTTGTTCGCTATCGCGATAAATAGTATTGTGGACAACGTGCGCTCACCTGTTCGTTCATGTCTCTTTGTGGATGACTACGCAATTCATTGCAGTTCATCAAGTCTCCACAGGACTGAACGACAGATACATATGAGTGTTAACAATCTTTGGTCGTGGGCATCGCGTAATGGCTTTCGCTTCTCTGCAGCCAAAACGACGGTCGTCCACTTCCATAGATTACGCGGAATACATCCAGCCCCCAATATTTTAATGAACCACGCCGTTCTACCAGTCTCAGAAACCGTAAAGTTTCTGGGACTTTTATTTGATTTTAAATTAACTTGGATCCCCCACATCAAAGACTTGAAAGCGTGGTCTATAAAAGCACTAAACCTGCTCAAAGTGGTTAGCGGTCGGTCCTGGGGTGCAGATAAGGAAACCTTGATGCGCCTGTATAGGGCTTTGGTAAGATCTAAACTAGACTATGGCAATTTTGTTTATGTTTCAGCTAGACCTTCGGCGTTAAAGTAGCTAGATAGTGTCCACCATGCTAGCATTCGACTGGCTACCGGTGCTTTTCGTACCAGTCAAGTCGTCAGCATCTGTGCCGACGCCGGTGAGCCCCCTTTCTCTTACCGGCGGTCCTATCTTCTGGCATCTTACGTGTCTAAACTGCATTGCATGCCAGAGCATGTTGCCTACCGCCCTGTTTTTCATCCCCTAACCGTGTCTTGTATGAAACCAAACGGCGTAGTACAAGGTCGGTTGAGATCCGGATGCTATCGGTTTTCGACACGTGTGGGATATTCTTTCCAAAGGCTATCCCCATATCACCATGTCAAGTTTCTCCCTGGAAGATACTCCCTCAGAAATACCATTTTGATCTTGCCAAGTTCCCTAATGTGACCACCCCAAACTTCATATGAGACGACCTTAAATGAGCTCCTCTCCACTCGCTTTCACGGATTTGAGCGCATCTACACTGATGGCTCTAAATTTGGAGCCTCCGTGGGATGCGCTTTTTGTTTGTGGAAGGATCCAATTTTTTTTTTAAAAATTTTTTCTTTTTAAATTTTTTTTAAATTTTTTTTTTCTTTTTTTTAGATAAATTTTTTTTTTTTCAGGGTTTCAATTTTCCAAAGGCCCTTTTTTATTTGGAGTTCCCAAAATTTAAGTTTTTCCCTTTTTCCCCATGGGTTTTTAAAAGGGTTTTTAAACTTTGGAAAAAAAATTTCCCCCTTTTAAAACCCCAAAAAAAAAAAATAAATTTTTGGTCCCCCGTTTTTTATTTAAAAAAGTCACCCTTAATAAATATAGAATCCCAATTTCAATCGTGCCCCCCTTTTGGAAAAATTTTCGGGTTTATAGGGCCCCGGAAAAGGCCTTTTTAAACCCCCCCCAAAACCCTCTGGCTCATTTAAAAAAAAAAAAGCGAAGGACTTTACCGGGGGGGGGGCCCCCCGTTCATTAAGGCCCCGGGGAGAAACCCTTTTACCCTGGGTTTTAAACCAGTAGGGGTTTTCCCCCCAGATTTCCCTCTTGTCCCCTGGGATAAATGCCCAAAAATGTCAACTCTGTCGTCAGCCTCTGGGGAATAGCAAAGAAATTGGCGTTCCCCATATTAAGGAAATCAAAGTGTAAACCCAGCCTGGCCTTTTGGGAATGGCTTTGGGTGAAAAAAAAACGGTTGTCCATTTCCATAGAAAGGGATAAAGAGCCAAATTTTAATGAAAAAGGAAAGCATGGGGACCTAAATTTTTCCTTTATTGATTTAAATAACCGGGTGCCCCAATCAAAAAATGAAAGGAGTGCAAAAAAAGCATTAACCTGCTTAAAGGGTTAGCTCGGCCTGGGGCCGTTTAATTTTAAGGTTTCAGGGTTGGTTGTCCTGTCGGCAGTTTGTATGCTCCGGGCCTCGGCGTTTATGCTTGTGTCCAGGTGGGATTTGATGGCATGGTCCCGACCAGCCGAGAGCAGAGGCGGCGCCTAGCCCTTTTCTTTGGCGGGGTTTTTGGGATTTACTGTCAAAAATCAATAGCCAACTTTTGCTACCACGTGGGGTTTACCCCTAACGTTTCTTTATGAACCAAAGGTAGGTCAGGCGGTGGGTGGTTTCTATGGTTTTCGCGTGTAAGCTTCCACGGCTAAATTCCAGGCGAGTTTCTGGAATTCGCCTTTAAAAAGCCTTACTGAAGCCTAAAAGGGAAAAAGGTTTAAAGATAGGGCTTTTGGGTTCTCTCCTGCTTTAAGGTTTGACCATTATACTGATGGCCCAATTCTCCGTGGATGCTTGTTGGGAAGCAATTTAAAGGTCCTTAATCCGGGGAGGCTTAATGCTATCCCCATTAAACTCTGGTTTTTACGTTCACCGTTCTGTTCCATCGAGGATCCAGGGGTGCTTGTTGGCATTGTCCACTTACCGGAATCCCTGGCGATGGTCCCCAAAAAATTTTAAGGGCTAAGACCCGGCTCCTTTAAAGGGGGCACCTTTGGGTTTTTTAAAATGCTTGGGGGGGGACCCCAAAAAGGGGGGGTTAAAACCTTGTTTTTCCCGCCCCCCCGTGCCTGGCCCCGATGACGTCCTGAGTCCGCCACCGCGCTTTTATAGTCTCTCGTGCCGGGTGGTGGGATTGCGACTGGATCCCAGGAGGGACCCCGAGGAGCACAGGAGGCGGCGCCTACCCCTTTTATTTTTAAAGTGATACAAGTGATATATAGAAAATTTATACTGGTCGATATACAAAATTTAAACCCCTATTTGATGGCACAGTCGGAGTCGAAGCCCCCTGCTTCTACCGCTTCGATCCTTAGTGGGCGTCCAGGCCTTTCGTGATGGGTGGTTCGCTTGGTTGTATTCCGGGTGTCAAAAATCTTCCATTCTCTGTTGCGTAGGAGATTGCTGACGAGAGCTTAAAAATCTGATTTGTCGCGTTGAAAAAAAGGGCCCTTCCAGAGGGGAGGCTTGGAAGAGAGTAGTGTTATCCACTCCTAGATTATTGGTGTGGTGTCTCTCGGTTTTGTTGGCCCCTCGTAGTGCTAGTAGTCCGCGACTATTTCTGCTCTTTTGTTTTCTGTACTTGACGAAGTCGGAAACCCCCCTCTCCAAATTTCCGGGGCGCAGGGGGAAATTTCCCATGGCGTAGACCGCAAAGATGAAAAGGGTCTGTTGTTATTTCGTCCCATTGCATGTATTTCCAGCGTAGTACCCCAGGAGTGTCTCTGCGATTCCCATTGCGGGGGTATCCCGGGGCGACACGAGGGCCCACTTAGGTTGAAAGGCGACCCACTCATGTATCCGGCACCGTTTAACGCTGGGTCTGTCCCTCCCTTTTTTTGAGTTTTTTCGTATCGTATGCTTGCTTTGTCTGGCGACATCTGAGAGTGTGGGGGTTTTTTGGTGTTGATCTCGAACCCCAATTTTTAAAAGGGGCGTTGGGCTGGTTCTAGATGATTTGCCCTCGTTAATCGTTAAAACCAGGGTTGTGATCGTTTGGGTACGGTACAGTTTTCTTGACATGGCGGGGGAAAGACCCAGTGCCGGGTAGCATCCCCGCGCCCCCGGTAAATACCTCCTCGATGGCCGCGATTGTTTTCTTTCGCTATCCTCTGGTGGGTTTTGACGGGGGGGGCTGTTCCCATGGGGAGGGGGTCATCACGTATTTTCGTCCTCCAAAGTAACTTCGGCGTTCTTTGCACCCCTCTGATGTCGGGAAAATTTGGGAAAAAATCCCGATTTGAGATCTATCCCTTTCCCCCAAAAAATGGTGTGGAGGGGTCTCTTCGATGGCTGCGCCTGCTGTCCGTAGAGAAAAGGTCTGTGTGTGGATGTGTTCTATCCACCTGGACATGTCGTGATGACTCTAATCCCCCTATTTGCCTTAGGTACGACAAATAGGGGAAAACGTCGTAGACATCTTCTCGTTTGATCAGGATGCCTTGTTGTTTGAGGTCCTTGATGATAGTGTCCATGGGGGTGAGGGTCCGTTTCTTTGATGAACGTGTGTGGGGCCTCTGGAGGTCTGGGGAGATACGCTCCACCGCGATGGAGGGAAATCTTCTTTTATTGTTCCACAGGATCGGCTGATTGGGCGGACGCCCTGTGTGGTATAGACGCAGTCTTCCAAGGCTATGAAGGGGCAGCCTTGCTCGACCATGATGTCTATTACTTCTCGTTCCAAGGCTGGGAAAGGTGAGGCTGTTCCCGGGTTCGCCTGCTTCTTCATTATCGTCTCCGATGACATTTTCTGGCGCAGAGTCCCTGTTCAGCCTGGGCCTTGGGTGTTGTTTCGCCTCCAGAGGTGGGTCTTCAATTATTTCGATTCCTAGTTCTTCTATTAGGCTGTCCAGTTCTTCTTGGCCATCTAGTTCGTGGGTTAGGAGTCGGTCTACCTCTTCATACTAGGTCCTCAATGTATCTAGGTCTGGTAGTCCTTCTTCTTCTATGGGTTCATCCTCAGCCGCCGCTCGCTTGCAGAGCCGATGTCAATGCCAAGTGGTGTTGGTGTGTCCCCGATAGTGTGTCCAGGTCGGTTAACGTCGATGGTCATATCGGAGGTGAGGTCTTCAACCATAAATCCGCGCCACCGACCCTGTTGGAGCAAGGAGTGTCGGTCGGCTATATCTGAACCGTTGAAAGACCCCTACGCCCCCCTGCGGGACGGGGTTTAGAATAGTCCCGCAGTAACCCCTGCTTGTCGTAAGAAGCGACTAAAAGGGGAGGCTTCTGTGCAGGACGTACCTCGTGTGGGACAAACCTATCCTAATCTTTCCTTTCACATCATTTTCTTCTTCCTTCACTTTCCCACCCTTTTTTTTCACTCTTCCCCCTTCGCTTTATCTATCCTTACCTTTTTCTTCCTTTCCCCCCACCGTTCATCCTGCACAGAGGCTTTGGCCTTTACGTTGACGACCTTGCAACTAACCCGGCTCTTCTCTGTTTATTATTGGGTACCACTGCCTTGAGCTCCCGAATGAAATTGCGCCGGTTGTAATATCTTGGTAGAAGAGCCTTAGGGATGACAACCGGGTACCCTACCTTGAGAAAAGACCGGTTTGCGTTAATGAGGGTCCCGGACGTAAAATTAGCACTTTCCTGCATACACTTGCTGCGGTGACCTCTCTTCCGGCGATGCTCCATATGAAGGTTGTCATGTCTAACGTCTTATGGAGCCTCTCGTCGGAAGAGTTAACAGGGCCCTATGTGGTAGAACAAACTGGGATCAACCTGGGTCTACGATCCGAGTACTTTTGCAGGTTGTCCTCCCACTCATGATTGAGTCTCTTGTCACAGCTGACACCTTACTGTCCGCTGGCACCGTACTGCCAAGTTCTGCTGATATCTTACTGCCCGGCCCCTCACAGGGCCGTATTAATGATAAGAGGCGGAAACGGGTAAGGCCGTCCAGCCCTGTTTTGATGAAAAGCCAGGAAGTGGTGAGGCCCCAGCCCCGCTTCCTGGGGATGTCTCGAGTGGATGAAAGTGAAGATCTGAAACGTGTCAGCCCATTTATCCTCGAAAGAGTGATAAATGGAGCAGCAAAATCTGACGTTTTAATAAGGAAACTGCGCGATGGCACCATTATGATTCAGACTATGACCGACACTCAATCCTCAAATATTATGGCGATCTCCGAAATACCGTTGAGTAATACGGTAAATATACAGGTGAAGGTGGAGTCCCACAGGTTCCTCAATTTTTGCAAGGGAGTGGTCACTTGTTATGACCTCGACTGCGTAGGCATTGAGGAGATCTGTGAGGAGCTTTCCCCCCAGCATGTCACAGAAGTGTACCGTATTGTCACAAAAAAGAATGGACAAGAAAAGAAGACGGATACGTATATCCTCACATTTGCGACTCCTACCCTTCCGAAGGAGGTCCGAGCTGGCTTCCACGTGCTCATGTCCCTAACCCTCGGCGCTGTTTTCAGTGCCAGGAATTTGGGCATACGAAGCTGCGATGCCGTGGTAAGCCAACCTGTGCGGATTGTGGACAGGAGGCTCACGAAACACCATGCGAGTCTCCTAAATACTGCGGTCAACTGCAAGGGTCCGCATTCCGCCTGGTCTCGGGCCTGTCCAAAATGGAAGGTAGAGAAGAAAGTCCTGGAGATACAATCTGAAAAGAAGATCTCATATGCCCAGGCACGCAAGGAATACGTATCAAGTCAAGCTCCGGTATTTCAAACTTCATATAGCCGGATTGTCAGTCAAAATATAAACTGTCCCAACTGCCATTGCACAGTTAATATTGCTAAGGAGCCAACGCGACCAGTGCCATTGGTCTCTTCTCGAGACATTTTTTGTTGATTCCGCGCCAACTTCTGTGGCGCCTAAATTTTTAAAGGAGGCCAAACCGCCACAACGATCGTCTCCCCCACCCGAGGAGACCTCCTCGAGGAACTCCCCGAGCCCACCTCTGGGAACACCACCGAGCCCGGCTTGGGGAACACCCCCGCGCCCGCCTCGGGGCATTAAAACAAGGGCGGCCGTTGTTGAGCCTCTCACACACACACCTCTGGGCTTCCGGAGGTGGGGACGAGTTGCGGAACAGGTGAGGCCGCTAAGGCAGGTCCCACTGGTGCCTTGAAAAAGGACCAGCGAAAGACCGCTGAAAAAATTTTTATTAAAAAAGCGTCGAAGGCCTTAAAGCCTTCGAACAAGGGTCCGACTACCCAGTCTCTCCAAAATAAGCCGAAGCCTCTCCTGAAGCGAGAGGTACAGGAGAGACTGGGAAAGGCAAGAGGGCCTAAAAAGGGCCTCAACAAATTTTTATTCTTAAAGGATATTGAAATGGATTGCGAGGATAACTAAATTTCATACTAATAACTTATGTCGCTACTACAATGGAATTGTAGGGGTTTCTATGCTCGTGTAGAGGAAATCAAACTAATAATTTCTTCCCTGCATCCTTCCATCTTGTGCTTGCAGGAGACCCACTTCCGCCCAACTGACAACCCGATGCTTCGTGGGTACGATGTGTATCGTACCGACAAGCCTTTCTTTGATCGGGCTAGCGGAGGTGTGGCTATATTCGCACGAAGTACTATATATCATAAGAATATTAATATTGTTTCTAATCTCCAAGTGATCGCTGTCAGAGTCTCCCTTCCTATGGAGGTAACCGTATGCTGCATCTACCTCCCGCCAGGTGAACGTGTTTCCAAGAGGACGCTAGAGGCCCTCTTTATACAACTTCCCGCCCCCTATATCATCTTGGGGACTTTAACGTGCATAACCTGGTGTGGGGGTCTAATTTTACAGACGCCCGCGGGAGGATGGTAGAGGATATTCTTGTCTCGGGAAACCTGGTGTTAATGAACACCGGGACCCAGACACACTTCTCCACCTTTAATGGTGTATCCTCTGCCATCGACCTAGCTCTATGTAGCCCCGGGATTGCTGCTCACTTCCTTTGGGAGGTTCACTCGGACCTATATGGCAGCGATAACTTTCCAATTCTGCTTTCAAAAATCCAAGATCCTCCCAGTACAGCACGGTTACCCCAATGGGTTCTTAAACGTGCTAACTGGGATAAATTCCGCGAGCTCGCCTTATTCGACGAACCCCATTCTCCCGACGTCGATGTTAAGGCAGGGCAATTTACTTCGACGGTCATAACGGCGGCGAGGGCATCCATCCCTAAATCCTCGCCAAACCCGCGCCACCGTCTTGTTCCCTGGTGGAACGGGGAGTTCCGGCTGGCTATTTCTAACCGTCGAAGAGCCCTGCGTATCTTTAATCGACGTCCTACTTCGGAGAATCTGGAGTCATTCCGGATTCTACGTGCTAGAGCTCGCCGTATTATTCGAGAAAGCAGAAGAGAGTCTTGGAGACAGTTTATTTCTACCCTTACTATTTCCACTCCCACAACCAAGGTTTGGGATCACATTCGTAAAGTACGTAGTAGCAAAAATACCATTTATAATATACCCGCACTCATGTCTAACGGTTCACTTGTCTCCTCCCCTATGGAGGTCGCCAATGTATTGGGCTCGATGTTCGCCGCTATTTCTAGCACTGCGAGCTACTCTAACGAGTTCGTGGTGCATAAGCGCAGCATCGAGCGCCTTACTATTGATTTTGGCCAAAGTCGGGGGAGGATTATAACTCCCCCTTTACTAAAGAGGAACTTACTTATGCCCTGTCACAGGCGGGCAATAAAACTTCTGGCCCGGATGATATCCATTATGAAATGTTGCCCCAACTGTCCCCTGCTGGACGGGCGTTCCTCTTAGACCTCTCCAATTGTGTTTGGGAATCTCGTCAATTCCCAACACTGTGGAGGCAAGCAACCGTTATACCAATATATAAAAGTGGCAAGGATAAATTAGAGCCAACTAGCTATAGACCGATAGCCTTAACTAGCTGTGTATGCAAAATATTAGAAAAAATTATAAATAAACGACTTATATGGTGTTTCGAATCCCGCAATCTGTTATCCAATATTCAATGTGGTTTTCGCCGTAATCGATCCACGGTTGATCATCTCGTCCGTCTTGAGACTGCTGTTCGTGATGCCTTTCTCCATAAACAGCATCTTTTGGCTGTTTTCTTTGATTTGGAGAAGGCGTACGATACTACATGGCGTTACGGCATCTTAAAAAACCTTTTTAATTGGGGGTTCCGGGGGAGCCTCTTTATTTTTTTTAGCTAATTTTATGTCAAATAGACACTTCCGGGTAAGGTTAAATAACACCTTATCCGATGATTTTATTCAAGAAAATGGGTGCCCCAGGGCAGTCCTTTGAGCTGCACGTTGTTCGCTATTGCGATAAATAGCATTGTAGACAACGTGCGCTTACCTGTTCGTTCATGCCTTTTTGTGTATGACTACGCAATTTATTGCAGTTCATCAAGTGTCCACAGGGCTGAACGACAGATACAACTCGCTGTAAACAATCTATGGTTGTGGGCATCTCGTAATGGCTTTCGTTTCTCTGCGGCCAAGACGACTGTCGTCCACTTCCATAGATTACGTGGAATACAGCCAGCCCCCAATATTTTAATGAACAACGTTGTTTTACCTGTCTCCGAGACCGTAAGGTTCCTGGGACTTTTATTCGATTTTAAACTAACTTGGATCCCCCACATCAAAGACCTGAAAGCGAGGTGTATTAAAGCTTTGAATTTACTTAAAGTTGTGAGTGGTCGCTCTTGGGGTGCTGATAGGGAAACCTTGATGCGTTTCTATAGAGCCTTGGTGAGATCAAAACTTGATTACGGCAGTTTTGTTTATGGTTCCGCTAGACCCTCGGCGTTAAAGATGCTCGATAGCGTCCACCATGCTGGCATTCGACTGGCTACTGGTGCTTTTCGTACCAGTCCAGTCGTCAGCATCTGTGCCGACGCCGGTGAGCCCCCTCTTTCTTACCGGCGGTCTTACCTCCTGGCATCTTACGTGTCCAAACTGCACTGCATGCCAGAGCATGTTGCCTACCGCCCTGTTTTTCATCCCCCTAACCGTGTCTTGTATGAAACCAAATGGCGTAGTACAAGGCCGGTTGGGATCCGGATGCTATCGGTTTTCGACACGTGTGGGATAGTGCTGCCAAAGGCTATCCCCATATCACCAGGTCGAGTTTCTCCCTGGAAAATACGCCCTCCGAAATGCCATTTTGATCTTGCCAAGTTCCCTAAAGCGACCACCCCAAACTTTGTATATGAGAGGACCTTTAATGAGCTCCTCTCCACTCGCTTTCACGGATTTGAGCGAATCTACACTGATGGCTTTAAATCTGGAGCCTCCGTGGGATGTGCTTTTGTTGTGGAAGGATCCAATTTTAAATTAGGTTCACCTAAAGAATACAGTGTTTTTACGGCCGAATTGTATGCCATTTTTAAATCTTTGTGTTTTATATATCGAAATAGTCACCGTTCTGTTCTCATCTGCACGGATTCCATGAGTGCTCTGTTGGCATTGTCCACACTACTCGTGGAATCCCCTCGTGCAGATGATAAATGGGTAAATTTTAAAAATTGATTCATTAATCACCCGGCTCGCCTTTTTCTGGATTCCTGGTCACGCTGGTCTTTCAGGAAATGAACTGGCGGACCAGGCAGCCAAGGAGGCAGCACGCCTGCCTCCGGAGGCGAGTCTGGGTGTCATGTTTTTAGACCTAAAGGGTTATGTTCGGCGTGAAGTCTTACGCACCTGGCATGAGCAATGGGTCTCGATCCCTGCTCAGAATAAGCTGCGGTCCATCAGGGATGGTGTTTCGCGATGGCCCTCTGCTATACGAAAGTCTAGGAGAGAGGAGGTCATCGTGACGAGACTCCGCGTCGGGCATACATTTCTAACCCACGGATTTTTACTCAGAGGGATCCACCTCCAGTGTGTGAATTTTGCGATGCTCCCCTTAGTGTGCACCACATTTTGGTGGAGTGTCGCAGATATGCCCCTATCCGTCTGGCCCTTGATTTTAAAGGTGACCTTCGTTTTTTATTACGCGACAGCGCTGAAGGAGTTATTTGTTTACTCCATTTTATACGCCAGGCGAATCTTTTTAGTGCCATTTGAGTCACTTTTATAAAGTGGCTCATCTGGATTTTATCTCATATTGAGACCTTTTTAACATTTTAGTATACTTTAATGTGTTTGTCTTGTCGTTTTATCCATTTTAACAAACTATAATAAAATTATAATTTTAACATGTTAGTTTTGTCTTTTAACTAATATATTGTTTTAATATGTTTGTTTTGTTTTTATTAGAGTGATACACCTGTGGTTTTTTTTTAGCAGGTGTTTCACTCAATTGTACTTTGAGCCCATTTGAGCACTCCTATGGAGTGTCTCAGGTGGTGAATGATTATATCTCTCCCCTATCGGGATTTTATTATGTTTTAAATATATTTCAAGGCCCTAATGACCTCGATGTGTCGATGGGCCTCTAAACCACAATAATAATAATAATAAAAGACCCTACGTCTCTTTCATCGACATTCTACTTTGGAGAATCTTGAGTCATTCTGGATTCTAAGTGCTCGAGCTCGCCGTGTCATTCGTGAAAGCAGAAGAGAGTCTTCAAGAAAGTTTATTTCTACCCTTACAATATCCACTCTCACAACTAAGTTTTGGGACAATATCCGTAAATTACCTAATAGCAACATTTCCCATTGTAACGGGCTAAACTGCTTTAGCCCCTTTCAAAAGTAGCGAATGAAAAAGAACGTATATTCTTTTAGTGCCTGCATATTATCAAAAATAACAATAACAAACTAATGTTAAGGGCCTCGCCCATAATATATGTCTCTTTTTACATACCTATTGCACCGAATCAACCTCAGATTTCGGCGCCCCAGCTATTAACACAACACAGAAAGAAAGCGAGAAGAGCTTCGCTTTCGACCACGATTTCAAACCGACTAACTACTTCATGGCGGCCTACGACCAGCGTGCCTCGACCGTCTAGAAGCTTCGGTAAGATCCCATTTAGCCTCCTAGAAGCTCCGGGAAGATCCACCTTCCCTTCCTACGCACCAATTCACCACGTGGGCTCTGCCAACTATATATTCGCCTGCTTGCTTGAAGAATGGCAGAACACGTCAGGAGACGATTGGGAAACCCCCACCACGCTAACCGGCCACGCGTTTACATCTAGTCTACGTAATCTACATAATCAACATTGGACCTGCGGTCAAGGGAAATGGTCCCTTGGACAGAAGGAAGTCGCAGGCCAACCTAATTCAAGGGCTTGATCTCTCGAGTAAACTCACAGTTTAAAACTCAACTGTTAGGTTTAGTCTATGTCCTCGCAGGATAGTTAGTATAATTAATCATTAGAGATAGAGATGAGGAATATAACAGTATAATTAATCATTAGAGATAGAGATGAGGAATATAACGTGTCTATTTTGAGACGCGGTTATGATATCATATGACTAGTTATATAGGATAGGCTGAGAGTAGACTCTCCCTTATTAGGAAAGCAAGGTACTTATACACTTGCGGTGTAGCGCGCCTCTCGCGCCCCAGAGACTGGTCCTTAATGCCCAGGCTCACGTTGGGATGTTAATCCCACGGCACGTACTATGTGACCATAGGTGCCTTATTATGGTAGCTTGCCAGGGCAGGCGATAGTTCTTGTTATATGGAGGCCGCAGATTCAGGCCTAATTGGGTTTACATGTCATGGTCTATATTTGAGTTGGGTAGTTAACCAATGGGTCGCATGTTATATCCATGATTGGCCCGTGGTTGATTCTTAGATTTAATTTTGAAACTTTCTTTAAGAGTTCACTGGACGTGAGCCGCCTTTGCCCCTCGGGCGCGGTTGCGGCAGTCATTAGTTTCTTATTTAAGTAAGGTTGTACTGGTCACCCTTCAGGTGCTCAACCAGTGGGACGCGTCCCTTCCAGGACTATCCCGTATGTGTTGTATATTCAAGTACGTTGTTTTTACCCTGTGTAAAGGTTGTAGCTGTTGTGCAGGGCTCTCTATTATAACAGAACTAGAACTTGCCTGATGTACGAACTAATCTTGCCTACGCGGCCAACTTACCTAGTTTATAGTATTGTTTATTACGTAACTTTGTAGTCTGCGTTGTTATTTGGGCGTTTCTCGCCCCCAGTTGCCTAGACTTAGGCAATGCTGCCACTTATCATAGTAAGTTATATATGACAAAGTACTTGCAGAGATTTAGTGATATATGTTTATATGTCCTTTGGTCTTGTATATTATATCATTAAATTGCATTATCTCCAATCTTCTCTTGTTTTCATCGTTTGTATTTGCTCGTCCTGTTTTTGCACCCCCCCCCCCCCCCGGTGCACAATAACAATATACCTGCCCTAATATCTAACGGTTTACGTGTCTCCACCCCTGTGTAGGTCGTTAATGTATTGGGATCGATGTTCGCCACTATTTCTAGCACCGCGAGCTACACTTACGAGTTCGCAGTTCATAAGCACAACATCAAGCGCCATGCTATTGATTTTGGTCAAAGCCGTGGGGGTGGATTATAACTCCCCCTTTACCAAAGATGAACTGATCTACACCCTGTCCTAGGCCTGCAGCACAGCCTGTGGTCCAGACACCATTCATTATGAGATGTTGCGTCAGCTGCCCCTGCCGGACAGGCACTTCTTTTAAACCTCTATAATAGTGTTTGGGAATCTCATCATTTCCCTACAATATGGATGCAAGCAACCGTTATACCTATATATAAAAGTGGCAAAGATATATTAGAGCCAACTAGCCATAAACTAATAGCTTTAAACTAGTTGTGTATGTAAAATATTGGAAAAAATAATTTATAAGCGATCTATATGGTATTTAGAATCCCGCAATCTGCTATTAAATATTCAATGTGGTTTTCACCGTAACCGATACACGGTGGATCACCTTGTCTGTTTAAATACGGCTGTTCTTGACGCTTTTCTCCATACGCAGCGTCTTCTGGCTGTCTTCTTCGATCTGGAGAAAGCGTACCACACCACCTGGCGGTACGGCATTTTGAAAACACTTTTTAACTGGGGGTCCCTATTTTTATATCTAATTTTATGTCGGATAGACACTTCCGGGTAAGGTTGAAAAACACCTTGCTATCCTTTCACTGGTACTTCGGGATAACTGGTTTTGTCTAGTCGAAGTCCAATCTCCGGATGACATTGATTTCTAGGCGTCGATTTCGCGGGTCCAGTGGATTGGGGGTAGGGAAGGGAGATGGGGGAGAAAACATAGGCGGTTTCTGAGGTGGTCAGGGCGTGCAGATGGTAACCCTCAGGGCTGAAGAGGGAAATCGGAGTAGGTGGGGGTCGGATGGTTGGTGAGAGGGAAGACGAGGGGAGGAGTTGGTTAACTCGGGTGCAGGGACTCTTGAAGATGCTGGAGCGGAGTGTTGGCGTTCGGGGGTCTGGTGGTGGCGGTCGGGATCGTAGAATATGGGTCCACGGGTGGAGTATTGTTTCGTTGTCGCCGTCTTCTCTAAGGTCTTCTGTCGGTGGGCCTTGCCGGCGCGGCGGGTGTATCCCATCCCGTGAGTTCATCGTCGGAAGGATCGATCAAGGTTGGAGGGTGATAGGGCAGAGTCCCGGCAACACGAAGTCGCGGTGGGAGGTGAGGGAGCTGTCGCGGTGGGAGGTAAAGGAACAGTCCCGGCAACACCGAGTCGCGGTGGGAGGTCGGGGATAGTTGTGGAAGTATAGGGAGTGATGATGAAAATGCTCTTTCCAAAAATAATGACGATTTATTATTGCTCTTTCGTAACGGTGGTCCGCCAGGGTTGGGTCACCACTAAACCAGCTCCAGACACAGACACACAGACAAAAGGCATGCTCCGATGCTTCCAGAAGGGGAGCACGAGAGCAAGTTCCAACACGTACCGACCAATTGGTCACACCAGCTCCAGAAATCACCGTGTTATATACCCTCTACTGTTGCCTGGCCTTGACCAATGGGGAAAACAGGGGCTTCCTATTGGTGCGAGAAAACGTTAGAGACAGTGTCCATCACGCGAGCCAACAGTGAGCGCTGGCGCTATGAGCTGAGGTGGAGTCGTCACGGATGGCTCAGAAAACATGTTGGGAAGGGGGGGGGGGGGGGGGGTCGCGGCCAGTGCAAGTGCGGAGGAAAGATACTAGGGGCGACTGAACAATGAGGCACATCAACCTTATCCGATTATTTTATTCAAGAAAATGGGGTGCCTCAGGGTAGTTTTCTGAGCTGTACGTTGTTCTCTATCGGGATGAATAGCATTGTTGGCAATGTCCTCTTGCCTGTACGTTCATGGCTCTTTGTGGATTTCTACGCAATTTATTGCAGTTCCTCAAATCTCCACAGGGCTGAACGGAGATCCAACTCGATGTCAACAATCATTGATCTTGCGACTTTCGTAATGTCTTTCGCTTCTCTGCAGCCAAGACGATGGTCGTCCACTTCCATCGATTATGCGGAATACAACCAGCCCTCAGTATTTTAATGAACCACGTTGTTTTACCAGTCTCACACACCGTGAGGTTTCTGGGGCTTTTATTTGGTTTTAAATTAACTTGAATCCCCCACATCAAAGTCTTGAAGGTGAGATGTGTCAAATCATTGAATCTGCTTAAGTGGTTAGTGGTTGGTCCTGGGGTGCTGATAGGGAAACCTTGATACGCCTGCATAGGGCTTTAGTAAGATCTAAACTAGATTAGGGCACTTTTGTTTATGGATCAATGAAACCTTTGGCGTTAAAGATGCTGGATACTGTCCACCATGCTGGCATACGACTGGGTATTGGTGCCTTTCGTACCAGTTCAGTCGTCAGCAACTGTGCCGACCCCGGTGAGCCCCTCTTTCTTACCGGTGGTCCTATCTTCTGACTTCTTACGTGTCTAAACTAAATTTCATGCCAAAGCATGTTGCCAACCGCCCTGAGTTTTATTTCCCTAACCGTGTCTTGTATTAAACCAAATGGCATATTACAAGGCCGGTTGGGACCCGGATGCTATCGGTTTTTGAGACGAATAAGTTAGTCCTGGCAAAGGCTATTCTCATAACCCCAGGTCGAGTTTCTCACTGGAAGATACGCCTACCTCGATGACACTTTGACCTTGCCAAGTTCCCAAAGTCACCACCCCATACATTATATAAGAGAGAACCTTTATTGAGCTCCTCTCAACCCGCTTTCAGGATTTTAAACGCATATATACATATGGATCTAAATGTGGGGCCTCCGTGAGATTCTCTTTTGTTTTGGAAGGATCAAATTTTAAATTTGGGCTACTTGGTGAATCCTGTGTTTTTACTGTGGAATTATACGCTATTTTTAAATCCTTATGCTTTGTTTATCGTAATTGTCACCGTTATGTTATCATCTGCGCGGATTCCTTGAGTGCCCTGTTGGCATTGTCTACTCTATACTCCTAGAATCCCCTCGTGCAGGTGATACATGAGCAAATTTAAAAAATTGATTCATTACGCGCCCAACTCGTCTTTTACTGGATTCCTGGTCTCGCTGGTTTTTCAGGGAATAAACATGAGGATCGGGTGGCCAGGGAGGCAGCACGCCCCTCCCCGGAGACGAATCTGGTTCATATTTTTAGATTTAATGGATTATGTTCGACATGAGGCCTTACGCACCTGGCACGAGCAGTGGATTTCGACCCCTCAGATCAAGTTGCGGTCCATCAGGCCATCAGGACGTTGTGTCGCTGTGGCCCTCTTCTATACGAAAGTCTAGAAGAGAGGAGGTCATTGTTACAAAACTCGGCAATGGGCATACGTTTCTAACCCATCGATTTTTACTAAGAGGGGATCCACCTCCAGTGTGTGAATTTTACGATGCTCCCCTTAGTATGTACCACATTTTGGTGGCGTTTCGCAAGTAAGCCCCTATTCACCTGGCTCTTGATTTTAAAGGTGACCTTCGTTTTTTATTACGCGACAATGCAGGAGGAGTTATTTGTTTACTCCATTTTATACGCCATGCGAATCTTTATATTGCCCTTTGAATCACCTGCGTAAAGTGACTCATCTGGATTTTTCTCATGGTGAGATATTTTTAACATTTCAGTATACTTTTATCTGTTTGTTTTGTCGTTTTAACAGCTTTAGTACTCTTTAACATATTTGTTTTGTCCTTTTACGTATTATTATTTTAACATGATTTGTCATTTTAACGTGTTTTTTTTAATGTTTGATTGTGTTTTTATTATAGTAATACACCTGTTTTTTTTTGGCAGGTGTATCACTCTTATTTATACGAAGAACTTATTTGATTACTCCTATGGAGTGTCTCAGATGGGTATTTTATCATATTATTAACTTTTGTTTTAAATTAATATAATTAGTATTTTCTGTATATTGTTAATTCACCTGTATATTCTGCAGATGAATTACTATCTTCCTCTCCTATAGGTATTTAACTATGTTTTTAATATCGTTCAGGCCCTTTTGACCTCAACATGTCGATGGGCCTTTAAATCCTAATATTAATAATAATAATAATAATAATAACAATTATAAAGCTTTAGCTTTTGATTCTTGATTTTCTAACAGTTTCTCTTTTTGCATTGCCTCTTTAGCTATTTATTTTCCAAAACTTTCCTCTTTGAAGAATTTCAAGCACTTTGGTTTTTTTATTTTCTCTTTATCATCTTGTTCTTGTTTCTTCCGTTCAGCCTCAATTCTCTTCTATTCTTTTGGGTCCAACCAACTACAATTAATGGGCCCCACGTCCTTTCTTGATGACATTTTTCGTGAGTGATACTGTGTTGCATTAATAGTTATAATGTTATAGACCATCTTTGGCAGACTGCATGCCTTTGATGGATACCCCGGAAGGACAGGTCCTGGTCCAGTAAGATTTTGATGTTTGTGAGAATCCTCGCTCATTATCAGCATTTCCATGGAGTAACACAAGGATAGCTTTAACAATTATTTTAATTTAGCCTATTCTAGTTGGAAATATTTCATTATAACACTACCTCCAACACAATTTTTAAAACCATTGAATTTCATATACATTTTATAAGCTTTCTGGTATACATTGAATTTATTCAAACAGCTTGCCACATATTATACAATATTTTGTTTTGCTAATTTACCATCAAAAAGGAAGATCCACACTTCAACATCTACAAACCAAACTATTTCTTTCTTCTGGAGGTCGAAAAGTAGGGGGTTTTCCTCAAAAGTTAGATAAAATTGAGCACTGAAACACATTTTCCAATACTCTACGTGAACGACATATTCGGTAATTATATACCCTTTTCTCGGGTGTGAGATCCCTAAATGGGTAAGGCTTCATCAGATGGCATCTGTGAGGAAATGCATCAACTGTAACTATAACTTATGGGACATCCTTTTCTCCTGTCGGTAAAGGTTCAGCTTTTGGAATGGTCAGTTGATCATTTGATAGTGCCCTTTTAGGTTGCTGCCCTGATACACACCACCATTATTGACTCGCCCATTTACACCAATGCTAACCCAGAGGAATTTGTAGTCTGCATCAACAAGTGCAAGGAGCACAATACTATCAGAAGCTTTATAATTTTTATAGTATGAACCCCTGCTACGTGGTATACTTGTAGCATATCCGGTATATAAAGGACATATACAAGCATGACAATAAAGCTACGAATGAAATAAAGGAATTAAAAGAAGAAAAATCAAACAAAAACTAAATCTATTCCTTTAGAATGTAGAAGAAAATTAAAACTAATCTATTTCTTTAGAAAGTAGAATAAAGTTACTTACGATGGACAGGATGCAGTCTGATATTATCACTATGCTTTCACGATCCTTTCCGTAAGCACGGCGGCTTGGCGAATGTCTTGGCCGTTGGACGCACGAGATGGAAAAGAATTTCAGTATCGCCAGTCAACGCGTAACCCTAAGGCGCAGCGTCCCTAGCGGCGCTTCTGGGAATCATTCTCTTCTCTACCCACCCCCTTTCCATTCGTTGATTCCTCCGTTTGTTTCGTTCTCGAGTTAGACCAAGAGTATAAAACATGGGAAACCGTGTTCCAGATAACTGCACTTCTTTGTGAAATTTGGTCGAAGGAAGAACTTCTGAACTAATCTCCAGCGCAACTAATAATGGTGATCAAAATGGATCAAGATTATGACTCACCGCCACGTCGCATAAAAATCCTCGCCAGATCCGATTAAGAATCACCTTATATTTCCGACTTTTAATACTATGTCCTTCCGACATAAATTGTTCTATTGTAAAAATGTTATTATATGTCTTTGAGACATGTTGTCTTTGATCAGACAAATAATGTTTTTTATGTCCTTCTGACATGTTCGATTTTTAGTTTGAATAACTGATTATGTTGTATGTCCTTTAGACATGTTTAATTAGCCAAAGAAACTAATTGGTTAATACATATCATCAAATAGTCTGGCTATATTTTTCTTGAGTCCATTTGACATAGCCTAAATATGGGCGCTTTAAGCTCTAAATATATAAGGAGGACCAGCTGGTCAAGTTTTTATAATCCATTCCCCTGCGGGACTGGGTTTAGAATAATCCCGCAGTAACCCCTGCTTGTTGTAAGAAGCGACTAAAAGGGTAGGTTTCTCTGCAGGACGTACCTCGTGTAGGACTAACCTTTCCTATATATTTCCTTTCTCCTACATTTTTCCTCCCTTCTCTATTTCCTTCTTTCTTCTCCCTTATCTCTCTCCTTCTTTCCTCTCGCTTCTATTACTTTCCTTTCTCCTTCCTTCCTCTCGCTTCTATTACTTTCTTTTCACCTTCCTTCTTCTCCCTTCTATTACTTTCCTTACTTCTTCCTTCCTTTCCTCCTACAGTTCATCCTGCACGGAAACCTTTGGTTTCTCCGTTGACGACCTTGGCTACTAACCTGGCTCTTCTCGGACAATAAAAGAATACTTTTGCAATTGAGCTCCTGAATGAAAGTGAGTCGGTTGAAATATATTAGTAGAAGGGCCTCAGGGATGACAATAACCGAGTACCCTACTTTGAGAAAAGATCGGTTGCATTCATGAGGGCACGGACATAAAATTGGCACTTTCCTGCACCCACTTGCTGCGACGATCTCTCGCGTGGCGATGCCCCATGCAAAGGTCATGTCTAGCGTCGTATGGAGCCTCTCGTCGAAACTGTTAACAGGGCCTTATGTGGTAGTACCCACTGGGATCACCCTGGGTCTACGATCCGAGTAATGTATAGGTAGTCCCCAATCACGGCATGACCGATAATATTGACATCGCTGGCACCGTACTTCCAAATTCTACTGGCAACTCACTGCCCGGTCCCTCACAGGGCAGTAAAATTTATAAGAGGTGGAAACGGAAAAGGCCATCCAGCCCTGTCATTGTGGAAATCCAGGAAATGGTGAGGCCATAACCCCGCTTCCTTGTGATTTCTCGAGACGATGCCAATGGAAACCATAAGTTCGTCAAGCCCATTTATCCTCGAAAGAGCGATAAATAATGCAGTAAAACAGACGTTTCTATAAGGAAATTGCGTGATGGCACTATTTTGATTCAGACTGCAATTGACGTCCAATCGTCACACATTATGGCTATTACAGAAATGCCATCGAGTAAAACGGCTTGTATACTGGTGAAGGTGGAACCGCACTGGTTCCTCAACGTTTTCAAGGGAGTTGGCACTTCTTTTGACCTCGACTGCGTGTACATGGAGGATATTTGTGAGGAGCTTTCCCCCAGCATGTAACCAAAGTGTACCGCATTGTCACCAAAAAGTTCGGAGAAGAGAAAAAAACCCACACGTATATGCTCACTTTTGCGACACCTACCCTTCCAAAGGAGGTCCGAGCACGTTTCCACGATCTCAGGTCCGGCCGTATGTTCCTAACCCTCGGCGCTGTTTTCAGTGCCAGGAATTTGGGCATACAAAGCTGCGATGCCATGGTAAGCCTACCTGTGCAGATTGTGGACAGGAAGCTCATGAAACACCACGCGAGTTTCCTAAATTCTGCATCAACTGCAAGGGTCCGCATTCCGCCTGGTCTCGGGCCTTTCCGAAATGGAAGGTAGAGAAGAAAGCCCTAGAGATAAAGACCGAAAGAAGATCTCAAATACCAGGCACGCAAGGAATACGTATCTAGTCAGGCTCCGGTATTTCAAACTTCATATAGCCAGATTGTAAGTCAAAATATAAACTGTCCCAACTGCCATTGCGCAGTTAATCTTGATATTACGCCAACGCAACCAGTACCATTGGTCTATTCTCGAGACGTCTATAGTGATTCCGCGCCAAACTCTGTGGCACTTAAATTTTTAAACGAATCTAAACTGCCATAAAGGTCGTCGCAACCACCTATACCATCGATGAGACCTCCTCTAGGAACCCCCCAGGTCCATCTCGGGGACCCCCACTAAGCCCGCCTCTGGGATCATCCCTGAACCCACCTCAGGTAGCCCCCCCAGGCCCACCTACGGGAACACCCCGAGCATTCCTCGGGGTACTAAAACACGCGTGACCGTTGTTGAGCCACTCACACTCTCTTCTGGGCCTCCGGATGTTGGGATGAGTTGCGGAACAGGTGAGGCCGCTAAGGCGACTCCCACTGGTGCCTTGAGGAAGGACCAGCGAGGTAACTGCTGAAAAAACTACAATAAATAAAGCGTCGAAGGCCTTTGCAAAAACTTCATTTAAGTGTCCAACAACCCTGTCTCTCAGAGAAATACCGAAGACTCTCCTGAAGCGGGAGCTACAGAAGAGACTGGAAAGGCAAGAGGACCTAAAAATGTCGTCAACCAATTTTTATTATTAAAGGATAGTGACATGGATTGCGAGGATAACTAAATTTTATATTAATAAAGTATGTCGCTACAACAATGGAATTGTAGGGGTTTCTTTGCTAGTGTAGAGGAAATTAAACATTATTATTATTATTAGCACCGCGTCTTACTACCCGTTCGGGTTATACGCACTTACGCTAATGTGTAATGGCAGGGTGATTGTGAGATGAAATGGAGGACCTACAGTTTAACGTGGAATCCGAACCACGGTGGAGGCCTGGCATTCCCAACATTCACAAGATGTCTTGTGAGAGGTGAAGGAAGGGTTTGTTAATCAGATAAATTTGTGCCGGGACCGAGGATTGAATCCCGGACCACTAGCACAGAAGTCTGACACCTTAACCCCTGTACCGCCAGGTCACCGAAATTAAACAACTTAATCTCCTCCCTGCATCTTGTGCTTGCAGGAGACCCACTTCCGCCCAACTGATAAACCGATTCTTCGTGGGTACGATATATATCGTACCGACAAGACATTCTTCCACCGGCTAGCGGGGGTGTGTCTATACTTGCACGTAGCAATACATACCATAAGTTTATAAATATTATATCTGATCTCCAAGTGATTTGTCAGTCTCCCTCCTTTGGAGGTAATAATATGCTGCATCTACTTCCCACCGGGTGAACGTGTTCCTAAGAGACTTCTAGAGGCCCTCTTTATACAACTTCCCGCGCCTTATATTATCTTGGTGGATTTTAACGCGCATAACCTCGTGTGGGGGTCTAATTTTACAGATGCCAGTGGGAGGATAGTAGAGGATATTCTTGTCTCGGAAACTCGGTGTTAATGAACCCCGGGACACAGACACACTTCTCTACCTTTAATGGGGTATCCTCTGCCATCGACCTAACTTTATGTAGTCCCGGGATCGCTGCTCACTTCCTTTCGGAGGTTCACTCGGCCCTATGCGCAGTGATCACTTCCCCATTCTGCTTTCACCACTTCAAGATCCTCCTAGTAGACCAAGGTGATACCAGTGGGTAATCAAACGGGCTGCCCGGGATAAATTCCGCGACCTCGCCGTATTTAACGAGTGCAATTCCTCTTACGTCGATGTTAAGGCTGGGAATTTTCACTTCGGCGGTCATCATGGTGGCGAGGGCTTCCATCCTTAAATCCGCGCCACCGTCCTGTTCCCTGTGGAACGAGGAGTGTCTGTTGGCTATTTCTGATCGTCGAAGGGCCCTACGCCTCTTTCATCGACGACCCACTTTGGAGAATCTGGGGTCATTCCGGATTCTACGTGCTCAAGCTCGCCGTGTTATTCGAGAAAGCATAAGATAGTCTTGGAGACAGTTTATTTCTACCCTTACAATTACCACTCCCACAACTAAGGTTTGGGACAATATTCGTAAATTAAGTATAGCAAAAATTCCATTAATAGTTTATCTGCCCTCATGTCTAAAGGTTCGTTTGTGTCCTCCCCTGTGGAGGTTGTCAATGTATTGGGCTCAATGTTCGCGGCTATTTCAAGCACTGCAAGCTACTCTAACGAGTTTGCGGTGCATAAAAGAAATGTCGAGAGCCTTACTATAGATTTTGCCAAAGTCGGGGGGAGACTATAACTCCCCTTTATTAAAGAGGAACTTATTTATGCCCTGTCCCAGGCGGGGCAACACGGCTTCTGGCCCGGATGATATCCATTACGAAATGTAGCGCCAACTACCCCCTGCTGGTTTGGCGTTCCTCTTAGTCCTCTACAATTGTGTTTGGGAATCTCGTCAGTTCCCAACACTGTGGAGGCACGCAACCGTTATCCCTATATATAAAATTGGCATGGATAAATTAGAGCCAACTAGTTATAGACCTATAGCATTAACAATTTGTTATGCAAATTATTAGAGAAAATGATCAATAAAAGATTTATATGGTATTTAGAATCCCGCAATCTACTATCCGATATGCAATGTGGCTTTCGTCGTAACCGATCCACGGTGGATCACCTTGTTCGCCTTGAGACAGCAGTTCGTGACGCCTTCCTCCATAAACACCTCTTGGCTGTCTTCTTTGATTTGGAGAAGGCTTACGACATCACCTGGCGGTACGGCATTTAAAAAACCCTGTTTAATTGGGGGTTCCGGGGAACCTCCCTATTTTTATATCTAATTTTATGTCATATAGACACTTCCGGATAAGGTTAAACAACACCTTATCCGATGATTTTATTCAAGAAAATGGGGTGCCTCAGGGTAGTCCTTTGAGCTGTACGTTGTTCGCTATTGTGATAAATAGCATTGTAGACAACGTGCGATTACCTGTTCGTTCATTGCCTTTTCGGGGATGACTACGCAATTTATTGCAGTTCATTGAGTCTCCACAGGGCTAAACGGCAGATACAATTAGCTGTCAACAATCCAAAAGCGCATTATGTGCCCTGCGTAGCACATTCGTTGAATTTAGTCGGCACTAGTCCCACAAGCTGTTGTCCCTATTTTTCAATCTAGTGCAAAACATTTACAACTTTTTCTCTAGTTCTACACAACGCTGGTAACTACTCTTTCTTTCATGGAATCAGGATGCAAGACAGTAAAAAGTGTATCAAAAACATGTTGGTTAGCAAGATAGGAGGCATGTATATATCTAATTAAAGTTGGGAGAGTGTAATCAAGTCTCTCACACATATTATCAATAATACCTGTGAGAAACCACTGGTGCGAAATGAGGCCTTAGGTCTATTGAATCAACTTAATAAACTAAAGTCATGATGACAGTTTGGAAGGACATAATCCAGACATTTTAGTAAGTCTGAAATTGCAAAGTGTTAACTCAGACATTGAAATAGTGCATGGATTATTTGAATCACTTGTGCAGTTTGTAAGTTATGTTCGTGGCATGTTCGACTAGTATGATCAAAAATCCACGAAAAAACTTATTCGGATTACGAATACACTTATAAAAGATCAAAGAAGCACAAACTTCATGCCGATGAAAAAAGGACACTGAAGTTGTTCTGATTGGTGGAGAGAAATTTGAAGTGGAAGTGTTTTTCCCTTTACTTGATAACCTACACACTGAATTAATGAGGAGGAAGATATGTTATAAATTAATGTCAAACACCTTCATAGTGTTACGCAAATTTAAGGAAAGTTCTCCAGATGTTATATCCGAATACGCAGCGAAACTCCAGGGGTTAATGAAACATGATTTAGAACCATCCTTCCCAAGTTAATGTGTACATTTTACAGGACCTTTAAGGTGAGAAGGTACTTCCTATCTCGACAATGTTATTGTCATGAAGTTTGGGTGCACTTTACTAAAATAGTTTTACAGATATCTATATGATATTTTCATGGAATGTTTTTACAACCTTTTTCTTCAATAATAAGTATTGTTAATTGATGAATGTTAACAGGTGTTTATATATATATTTTTTTAAATTTTTCACAATTTTGTTGTATAAAATTCATTATACATTATTTTTTTAAATAAAATGTATCAGTTTCACGGTAAAATCCCCTTCTTATTTTTAATCTTCTGTGACTGGTTAATTCACACAAAAATTTTCATTCTTTTTGATTAACGATTTTTGAAATAAATGCACCGAATATCGAAAAATAGAAAAACCCAGAAAAACTGCGATAAAGTTGTGCACTAAATATTTACCTTGGCACTTGATTCAGAACATTCCAGCTACATAATCTTGAACCCCTGTGTCCTCCTTGCTCTCTTCACGTTCCTCTTCATTTTCCTTGCCCGTTTGGCCATTTCTTCTACCATAAATATCTGTTTTCACGACTCTGAGCTGATCAATTTCTTGTATGATCTTGATGGTGTTGTATCCTGGATGGATATTTAGCTTCTTTAGCACCTTGAGTCTCCCCAATGCTCCATCATTGAAAGTGATAACTGCATCATAGAGCCCCAATTCAAGAGTGTGCACACCAACAAAAACAGTTTTTGGAATTCTTGACCAAAGGACATTATTGAATGCCTCATTACAGTTTGGGTTTTTCCATGAAGACATTTCTTCAGGAGCTCTGGTTAGCTAGGTCCTTGTAAAAGGGGGGTTTTATTTTCTCCATTAACAACCATAGGTAGACCATGATGGGTAAAAATTTGCTTTCCGGGCCTGTTGTATTTACACCAGGATTTAGGTCTCTTTGGACACACCCCCATGTGAGGTTTGTCATTTTTGTAGATAACACGTGAAAAAATGTAGCCCATTAGGGTTTGTTTTTCATTTTCGTAAATTTCCCAAGTTATTTCTAATTGCCTGCCCATAGAAAAGTTTGTAACTATCTATCACGCTGTCTTTTCTTTTAGCACCCAGTCCAATTCTTTTCCCAAAACCCCAAAAAAAAAATTTAAAATTTACATCAATCAAGTCTTTCTTTAGTTTCCTAAGCCAACAACCCACACGCTTCGGGAACAAGCCCTATGCTTTCAATTTTTTCTATCTGTACTTCTTTTCCAAATGGGGTCTGCTTCCACAACTCTCAGGAAAAACCCTTACAAACACCATCACCCCAGATACTGTTTATACCGACCCCTCTTTGATTCTACAGATCTTGAAAAATTCTCACTGCTCCTTCTGCTTTCATATTTCCACTGGGCTTCCTCAAAATTCACAGCAAAATTTGCAGGGTTTTCCTGCTTTCCTTACATATGTGACCAATATTTTGGTGAGGGTTTCTACATCTATCACCTTAAACCGGTTTCAACAGCTGTTGCCACAACAACACCATGATTAGACGTAGGCTTGAAAATTCCCATTCAAAGAAAGGTTTGGGGTTCAGAAATCTTATCCAGTAGTATTGAAGTTTATGATAGTTTTAAACCAAATGTTTTAAAAAGGGTGCGTGGCTGCAAGCCCAACATCGCCCCTATATAAAAGCAATTATGACGGGAAACCTTAATCCAATATTTTTTTAAACCTCCCTATTTTTATTCTACAGATTTCAAACTGTAATAAAAACAATAAATTCAAAAATGAAAAATTTTTGTCCCAAAATTAAGTACCTTCTTACCTTAAAGGCGTATGATTGGGTGTTTAAACCACTTAAAATGAGATAAATTTCTACGAAAAGATGGGTTACATTTATGTTTCCAAATGTTAAAATTTTGTACTTAGAATATTTCCGTCTACTGAACTTACAAATTTGGGTTCAGCAAAAAACTATCGTTTCCGCTTTTAAAAAAGATAAAATCTTATTTTCGTTTCTACAGTATCAGAAAAAGAGATTAAACGCCTTTCCATTCTCACATCGAACCCGATCTCTTGACTGATGACCGTCTCAACTATGAAGATTTGATAAAAAGGGAAATTTGAAACCCAAATCAAAGTGAGACCCCAAATTTCGATGAGTAGAGAATTTTTCTTCGCCTTTTTTTTAAAAGGGTTTCCAGTCTCGTCAAAAAAACTTAAAAAAAAATAAATTATATTAAACAACTTATTTTAAGCATGTCCCAAATTATTTTAAAACAATTTTTTTGGAGGGGGGATGGGGATAATTTTAAAATTTTGCCCAGGGCCCCAAATTTTTTAAATCTGCCACTGATTATAAGTGGTAGTGTTGTGGTTGTTAAGATTTTTTAATTGTTCCCATTGATGAAGAGATCTTGTGAAGTGTTAAAGTGTTCGATTGGGCAATTTTAAATTTGACAGTGTTTTGAAAGTGGGGGAAATATGGAAGGGGGCTCTTATTTGGAAACTTTTCCCTCAAAAATAAAACTCGGGGAAGGGGGCTTGAGACCAACAGGGGGTAGTGAAGGTAGTATCAGTGGGATGTAGCAGTGCCCGACACCATTCTCATGCATGCCCTCGACTGGGTTATTCGTATTTTAGTTATGGGGCCCTCACTTTTGAAGAAAAGCAGCAAGTAATAATGAAAAGTAGGCCAATCCAACATTCTGCTATAACAAAAATTAAAGACTATACACGTCATTTCAAAACAGAATATTCAATTTCTTCAAAAAAGGGAACTGCATCTCCCAAAACAATAAACAGGCTGTATTGGTGGCCTTGTGTTTGTTCAAAAAAAATAAAGGAGTTTGAGATAATAAAGGCTTTTTTTTTAAAATCAGCAATTTTCAAAGGGCCCAAAATGGGGCCATGAAAAGACTCACTCACCCTACCCCCAATAACTAAATTTAAAAATTTCTTTCGGGAAAACCAGAATAGGGTTTTTTAACTGAGTGAGGCAAAAAAGGAAAAACGTTTTAAAACATCCGCAAAGTTCATTAACCGGAAAAATAATGAAAACGATTAATTGGAAAGTGTGCTTTTTTGGTTAAAACAATAGCTGCCATTCAGAGGTCACGAAACGAACGGCAAGGTTTCCCCTTAAATGGGGAAACACATTGAGCTAATATAGTTTTCTTTTTAAAAACGATAAATAAATTGGGTTTTCATCTCCAGAAAAAGGGGGGGGGGCCCCGGGGGGTTTTTTTTTTTTAAAAAAGGAACCCCCAACAAAATTCAAAACGACATCATTGACTCTCCTGGTGATGGGAATTTTGGATAAAATTAAAATCAGAAATTAATGATGCAATTTTTTTTTTAGCAAAATGTTGGACGAAACTACGGTCATTGCAAAGCTCCTCAACTTTAAACAGTTCCTTCGATATTGGAAAGATGGTAACATTAATGAAAGATTATTGAATTGTTATTTCAGATGTCAACAGTGATCGCACTGCAATTATTTTTAAATGACATGTTTTTTCGAATCCCTTTTTTCGTCTCAATCGTGAGCAAAAACTTGTAAGCACAAGCGTATGATGGAGCCGCTATTTCTGACATTTAAATGGTGTACAAACGCTTGGAAATAAGGAGGCCCATGGTGCCACTCTTCAAAACCACTGTTATCTCACAAAACTCAATCTAGTTCTTTCACATCTGTGAATCAAAATTATAACAGAATGCAAGATATTTTTTTAAGACATTGAATGGCATTCCAAATTTCTTTTCACATTCATCGATCAAACGCACTAACGCTCTTAATAAAATCTGAGGTAAGGAAGCCTTTTTTTTTTTCCCCCAACATTTTCCCAGTACAAGAGTTGAATTACAATCCAGAATTGGAACACGTAAAAGGGAAAGTAAAATATATCTTATACATTTTTTTTTGAGAATATTGTTTGAAAATCCAGATATTGGGATGCTGATGTTTTCGTGACGGCTAAAGGGAAACTCGTCATCATTGAGAGATTTCTATTGAAGTTTTTCACATATATTTTTTCTCTCGCCGACACATTATTCAAAATTCTTCAAACCCAAAAATTTTTTTCCCTAGTGAAATACTACATCGATAAAGTAAAGAGCTATTTCTCACCTCAAAAAATGCTAAAATGACTTTGAGAGACTTATAGAAAATTAAAAAAGATGATGACAACGGGGAAGCTTCTATGAAAAAGACGTAGAAAGATGACTAATTGAATCCCATAAATAAAAGTGCGCTTTTATAATGAATTATTGACACCATTTTTTGGGAAAAATGAGCTGGGGTTTTCAAAATCTTTTTGAGCTGCTAGATTTTTTTTTAATGTCAAATCTTCAAATCTCAATTCCTGAAAATTTTAAATTTTTTTTCACTGGTCAAGCTAGGGTAATCTTTCAATTCTGGCCATTTTTTTAGGTTTTATTGTTGGTTTACAGACTATCAAATTTTTCAGACAAAACGGGTGACTGAAATTTTTAATTCCCTGGAAGAAACAGACGTAGCAAGAAACTTTCCCCAAGAAAAATATAAATTAATGTCGTTTGGTTTTAAACAATACCAGTGTTTAAACACCCAAATTTTTAAAAGCAAGCGAAACCTTCTTTTGTTTGAAAACGAACCAAGACACTGTGTCGATAACACCCAGTGTGAGAATAAGCTCTCCACACTTCACTGTTGCCCAGTTGAAAAAGGCAGAGTCAACAATCATCTATGAAGCTTTTAAATGGGCAAATAATTTCAAAAGGGTGACAGAAGGATTGCACTTATATACAAATAAAAGTTAAGATTCAAATATTAATTTTTTATTTACTTGTTTACCCCATTTATTTGTTTATTTTTATTCAGGCTTCTCTTAAATTTAAATTTTATTTTTTTCCATGTCTAAATATTGAGAATCGGTTGGGGGGAGCAAAATTTTTTGCCTCCCTATGACCTGTAAAAGGTATTTGCTAAGTTAATATATTGTACTTTAATATATGGAGAGTATTCCCTCTTTAGCCTCATAATGAAAGGGTAAAAAAAACCCAGTCCTCTTTGAGAAATTGTCACAGCAACCCGCAGATTTTAATGCAATAGAAATTTAAAAACTTTGGTTTTAGCTATAGTAGTCTGGTACATAAAAAAAAGCTGCACTTTTTGATTGGAAATCCCCTTTTGTGGTCCCAAAAAATTTGGTCAAAAAAGACCTTTTTTTAGATAGGAGCCACATTAAATCCGTGCAGGACACCAAAATGGCGCTATTATGAACGCCATTTTTGGGGTCCTAGAATTGGGTTTTATATCTCAGCTCCTAATGGTTTCGAATTTAATTTTTGTTTTTTTTGTTAAAAGCTCTTATTAATTTCCTTTTTATCATATTTAACTTTTCTCTAAGCCCTTTAAAATTTTCCCCATTTTTTAATAAAAATTTTTTTAATGTTCGTAAAAAGTTTTTTATTTGTTTTTTTTGTGGGGATTCTCTTACATTTGTTTCAAATTTTGAAATAAAAAATTTTACTCATAAAAATCATTTAAAAATTCATTTTTGCAGTTAGACTAGAATTAAATTTATTCTCAAAATGACTTCAAGGCGCCTGCGGCTGGCAAAATGTTGACTTGGGGTCTCCACTGAGCTTTATGTTATAGATTGGACCCAAATTTTTGCCCTTTCGAGAATCTAGTGATGAAGGCTTAATTTTTTTCCCACCCTTACACACTGCAAAAAACACTTGTTGGGCTGGCTTTCAAACGCTTTCGAAAATTTAAAAAGAATTTCAGATCTTTTGTGCAATTGCACCATGGTTTTTGGGTATACAAAAGTTAAATGAAGGGGGAAGGTATAGAAGGAACATTTTAAAAAAAAAAAAAGCAAAAATGGGATAAAGATGTGCACCTAACTTCAACAGAAACAAAACTTGCCCCCGAGCAAAGAAACGCAAACGTTCATCCTCTTTCCAAATATTCACATGAAAAAGTCCACAGACTTTATTAGGAGCCAGATGAAAAAAAACCAAGGAATATGGGGTTTCCACATCATTTATTAAAAAGAAAGATGAAATATGTTTTATATGCAATCAAAATGCACTACTCGAAAACCTCTATATAAGATTGCTTCCCTACAAGACGATAAACTTAAGAAGTGCCTATATTAAACCCAAAAACACAAAACCTTAAAGCATTCCCCAAGGGTGCGATTTGGTTGCTAAGGAAGCAAAGTACCACTCGAAGTGCTAACAAACCTGACCCAAAGTCTGAGAGCACAATTGGGGTAGAAGAAGAAGAGGCCAACTCTATCTGCGAGAGTTTTTGGAAATTTGCTCCGTTGCCCGCTTCAAAGAGGGGAAAAAAAAGGGCCCCTCGGAATCTGATAATACTGAGATTGTATTCAAAATGGCTCAACTTAAAGACTATATAATCAAACAGCCTTGCAAATATTCGGGGAATGAAAAAGTAAAGACCTTTCAAACAATATACCACCCGTTTACGCGAGAAAATTCTCGATCACTCCACAATTCAAACCCAAACTTTCAGACAGAGTTTAAAATTAAAAGCTAAAACTTTCAACAGAGATTACTTCCTTTATCGGATGGTCCCAAATTTATTTTAAATATATTTTATTCTGAAAACCTTGATGATAAATCTGTTGCATGTGAAAGTTTTAAATTAAGAAAAATTAAAAATCAAACCCAGCACAAATTACTTTTAAATGGCCATTTAAACGATGATCAACAAGCGGTAAGTTTTCCCTTTCGGCACTTCTCTCTTTAGTGTGTTCTGACTTCATGGTTAGATTCAGCAAAAATTTTGACTAAAGCAAACTCAGCCTGCTTTGACTATCACCAATTAATAGTTTAAACCACAGTGAAAAAAATTCCAAAAGGCAACATAATCGTCATAATAAAGTCATGAACCACCAGTTCCATTATACGTGGGCCTATGTCTATATTTAGAGAGCATGAATAATTACAATAATTGAAAGCATGCATAAAATAGGCCTCTCAATATCACCATAACAAAAATTTTTAATGGAGATAACAGCAAGTCTGCCCTCCCCTTGGAGTTTAAAAAGAACTCAAAAGAAGGTGTCCTATGCCCCTCAAATTTGCTTCATGGTCTCTCTGTGATTGGTGCGTACGATAACATTGATCAAATTAAAAAGCATTCAACTATCAGAATCATCTTCCACGGGAACAGCAATTTCTATCTTTAAAAACCCCGGGCGAAGGAGAAGTGGGTGAGCCTTTCGAATTTTGCCAAAAGCATTTTCCGGTGTCAATCAAAGTAACGGGAAGTGCCAGAGCTTCAGACAGCTACAGTTTTTGGCCCAAACTGTAACAATACTTTCCAAGCAACCTCCTGTGCCAATAGTAAGCGAGTTTCACCTGTTCTCAATGTCAACTTATAAATTTGGATCCGGGGGTGGAAAACGGAAAAAGGAATGGCTAGACCATTTTCTAAGCGACGAAAAGATGGACCCTTAGATCTTCCTGGGCACGTTCTATGCTTCAAAGTGGGCTCTTCATCATTTAAAATTAAAAACTAACTCTCTTTTACCTCTATTCAATGAAAGTTCTTCTTCGCCGTCAATGCGGGAAGCACGGAATGGATCAAATAAGAAAATTAAACAAAGTTTTTAAATCCAAGACAAATTCCTGAAAATATGTGGGCCTCAACCTTTATTCCCCTTAACTAAATCCAACCATTGGGAACTGCCTGAATTTTAATGGTGAATCCAAATTTGTAGCCTTTTGGAGTATTTATATGAGCAGGGCCTTTTCTGAAGGTGCTTGGCCAGATTCTTGAGGGTAGTGGCTGGACTAGTCTGATGGAAAACTCTGGGAATCAAGATAGTGGGGGTGCAAGGCATGTCTTAAAGTTACTCATTAACAAAAGCAAGGCAATTCATCAGACAGTACTCTGCTTTTTTATATTGTCTGCTCAAAGATGCATTTACACTAGAAAACCAAAAATATAAAATTTTAAGAAAGGGTCGAAGAAAAACGGGTTTAAACCTCCAACATTTCGATTTGGTTTTTAAATGTAAAAATTGGAGAAACTTGTCTTATCTTTTGTTCGGTCGATCAGGTATGGTAACTATGAACTGTTAAACCCAAATATTAAGAAAATAGCACCTTTGGGTTTTTTCCCGTGGATCCATCTCCACTATTTCTCGGTTGGTTGCCAATCTATATAAAAGGGAAGAAACTAAAAGACAAAAGCACCCAGTGTACATGATACTTTACAACGGGGCCAGTTGGTTATCCACAAAACAAAAAAAATCCCCTTTCTGGACTAGCGATGGATCCAGGCTCATGAACAAAAAACCCTGCACTCATAAAGGGGAAAAGGTGGTGCTGTTGGTCTGTTTCACAGATCCAGCCATGTTTAAAGGGGGGGGTATGCTGGCGGGGGCCCCATAGTCCGCATTCTGGATGAAATTTGAGTTTAACGACAAAACAAACAGCACTGACTGGTTTGTTCACCATTTAACAATATACTGCCTACCGAACAAGTTTTAAAAACCAAAACCATCCATTTAAAAAAGAAGCTTTCTTGAATTCAGAAAACATTTTGGGGGCTAAACTCTTGATCTTGTGGTTGGGACACTAATTTATAATGGATAAAGACGAGTTAAAGCCTATTAGGTGCGAAAAAAAGCGTTACAACTGTACAGCAAAATATGTGAAAGAACGTTTTTTAGTAAGGAACAAAGTGAGTGGGGGTTTGCTCCATTGCAGAAAAATGGGACCAAGTTTTCCCTTTGGGTTAAAGAAAAAAAACCTTCCCAACGATTTCTGACTTGAGAAAAAGATATTGAGCTTTTCTCTCTAGGGGCTTTCATTGAAAGTCCCAAAACAGAGACGTAGATTCTGACAAGTTTTTTTGAACATGAAAACACTCAGCGCTCCACCTTCTCGCATTACTCTGACCTGAGGAGGCACAGTTGGGCCACAATAGGTATGAACAATCCGTCCTCCCCCAAAGAAAGCTGAAGAGTAAATCTGGCGCACCCATGCACGAACCACAAAATTCCCTAAAGACTCATAAGGAGTCTAGCGGTGCGAAATACTTCAAAGACAGAACAGATACATCATAGGAGTAAGACATCTCACAACAATGGTTTTTCCTCAACAGTGTTTCCAGGACATCGGTTTGCATGGCGTGCCCCCCAATTTGCATCAACATACCTGTAGTTAGAGAAAGGCCGCATAGATAATGTCAATCTCAGGGAAAGCACCCAAATTTCCAACTAATTTAGTAAATTTTCAAAAACAAAATGTGAAAATGGAACCGCCTCAATAAGGCAACCGGTGACTATTATTTTCAAAAAGTTTAAAAAGAGCATTTTTCTGAAAAAAAATTATATTGGATTTAGACGGTACATGAGGAGGTCGACCCCCCTCCTCCCTGAGTCATACACACCCCGGAGCCAAATCATGTGAAATACCACACTCCGGTCTAGCGTGGCGTATCCATCAAACGGTAGTGCCCGAAAATCGATTAATGGTCGGTTCCGTGATCAACGCCTTCCACCTTGGAACTGGGTTTACAGGCGAAGTTAAAGCACAATAGCAGAGAAAAAGAGTGGAAGTTGTCTTACTCGGAGACACCATCCATTGCAGAGAGTTATTTGACCAAGTCAGGATTACCGTTTTCACCTAAGGGTGATCAATGTCCCGCTACCTCCTCCTTGTGCCGAGCCGCACCCATAGCATGGTGTCCCAAATAGATCTGAACTACCCCCCTCCATGGGTTAGTAGGTAACAAAAACAACCCTACTCGATTAGCGACAATACAATAACATATACAAATAATAATAAAATAATAATATGACCAAAATACACACAACCCCCCGCCCTAAAATTACAAGAGAGAGAGAGAGTACCAACCCAATTTACAATAGAAATTAGGTTTCCCGGGTTTCGGCACCATTTTATACTGTCTCTTATGGCACTCTCACCTCTCTTCTTTAATGTGTGGTAGAAAGGGGAACAAGACATCTAATATTCAGATTGAAAATATAATAACACTAAAAATAAAATAGCCATAATGATTATAATTATTATCCATCACTGAATTCCAGATATTATAATTATTAATAATATAAATGAAAATTCCCAATAACAACCGTTCACATATAAGAATTAAGATTAAAAAAAACACCAAACTTTAATATCATAAATGAAAATAACCCAACAACAATTCATGGACAATGATGACTTGAAGAACCTGCGATAAAGACCACAAATGCAATAAAGCAAAGCTCCTTACCCGTACATTAAAGAATAATACGACCAAGGAAATGTATTGTAATAATACGTTCCCTATCCCAACACCAGTAGCCTTACAGGTGCTCTACAAGTAACATATATAATAAGGAGAGTATACTTAAAACCTAAACCTTACGCCACCTCCCTCTTTCCCCAAATAATGAATTTTCAAAACCGCAGGCCGAAAGATGTAGGTTAAAAGAAATTAGAACAATTAAACTACGCGAGTTCATCTTACCCACCAAATAAAATGAATAAATGAAACCTTACACATATGTCACTAGGTTAGAGATCACACCGAGTATGAAAATCTGGCATTGGCATCCACAATAACTGGAAGATTAGTAAGAGGAACCGGTTTGACCAACTCAAAACTCATAAAAACTCTCTTCTTACGAATTCTCTCTCTCTCTCTACTAAAAAAAAAAGGAGGGGGGGGGGCTTCCACATTATATCAAACCGCCAAAGGGTGGCAAAACGTTAATGTTTTTTTTAACAAAAACCTAGTTCTCAAAAAAAAAGAAACAATAACTATAAACATATAAAAACCAAAGATAACTTAAATTTAAGTTCACTAATAATGAAAACAAATGAAAATTAATGGCTTTAATTAATAATGTTTAAAGAAAATAGTTTCGAAGTTATCAACGTCAGTGTCACCATCTGTCGATATCTCCCCCCCCCCCGTCCCCCTCCCCCACCATCCTCTTCTCTGCGTAAATGGACGACATCGCACTGCAAATGGTATTATGCTGTCGCGATCTCGGTACCGACATCACAACAATTCAGTATGGTCCACGTAGTTCATCATGAAGTTGAAAGTTCGGCCCGTGTTCGACACAATTAAACATAAATGCATTCCTCTATTATATATATATAAAAAAAGGGTGCACAGCACACCAGGCATATTTCATTCAAAACTTCCATAATATTGATGGTGGTAAAATTTCGCTTCCACAGAGATTAAAATATTGTTCTGAGTCAATAGCATCTATTTTCGCTCTTTTTCGTGATTTACTTGGTGTCAGAATAATATAGCATTGGGGAAGATGACTGGGTTCCAAATCATCGTCCCCCTTCCCACCGGTCAGCCAGATTTTCTACGCAAAGCAATAGGTGCTTTAGATCGGAGTCCTTTGTCAATTTTCTCTCAAAGAAATCCGAACACTGGTCATCTTAATAGATGTTTTATGGTTCCACATTTTATCATAAAATGAAATTTCAATTTAAATCTTAACATATGTTTGGAAGAACTTTCATCAAATATTTTAAAAAACTTTCTGCTCCACAAATTTGTTTGCAAAATCCTTCCTTCGCCGTAAACGTAATAGTAAAATGGTCTCGGCTACCATTGGCTCTCTTAAAAAATCCATTGAAATGGTGTTTTGCTTTTTTTCCCAAAATACAACTAGATATTACGGGTTTCAACTGGCGATAAAGATTTCCACGCGGTTCTAGAAAGGCATAGGAGCCTGAGCCTTGTCTTTTCGTTGCCATGGTAGGAGTGGTGGGCTACAATTGAACTCCAAATATCTTCTTCGAGACGATATCATAACTTCATTGACAGCTGTGTTTTTCAACGTCCGAAAGTTCGGTCAGGAAGCTCCTCATCACATGTATTGGTACAATAAAGTGAATAAAAGTATGGACACAAACAATTATTACAATTTATTATTAACATTTCCAATAAAACAATAAATTATATACCAGCCATAAATGCTCTTCTCTAACTCAACATGCAGGTAAATAATTCATATATTATTATAATTTATTAGAATATTTTTACTTTTAAAAAATAAAGACAAAACCAAAAATTTTCGTCAGCACCCCGGGGGTACGTATATAAATGTCAAGCTCAGTATATAATTTAAAACCATGATTTAATAATTTGGAGCTAAAAATTCTTAACTGTATGACCGAGAGGGTTTTTTTTTCTTAAATTGTGTTCATAATTTCCCTCTAGAAAGTGTACGTGTCTTAGCAAATCCACCTCCTTGACAACATAGTGTATTAGTGCTAGCTAAATGGCCTATGAGCCATAAGGATAATTAGTAAGTTGTGGGGGGGACCCGGGGGGACTAACATATTTGTAATTATAATAAATTAAAAAACAATCACCTCTTACAAAAGTATCGCGTTCGGCACAATATAAATCCATATTAGGAAAAAAGATCACGTCAAAATACGAAGGAAATGTAAATACATTAAAAAAAACCATAATAGCTTGACAAATATTATTTTTATAAAACTTGTAATTTTTTTAAATACTTCGTTGGACATAATTAAATTATGAAAACTATTATTGTCTATTCCTATTAGTTTCTAAATTATCTTTAGTATAAATTTTTTTTACTAATATCTGTTTTGAATGTTACGTAGTACTTATTCTAATTAAATGAAGTAGTATTTACACTCAACCAACATCATTAAATTGACATAAAAATCTTGGCAATATCAACACAGAAATTTGGTTTATGAATTTTGATGGTTTGAACATAGTTTAATAAAAAAAATAGTTGTCTCTTTTTGGATATGAACTCACTTTTTTAACAAAAAATATAAATTTTTGGCCATATTTGTATTACTTTTTTAAATACAAAAATCAGATATCAGAATTCCAACACAGAGGGCCTCAAAACTATTTATCTATATCTTAAAAATCATCTGTTTAAATCAATAATTATATAAAATAAATTTTTTGGTATTTATTTATCATGTTTTTAAATTTTTATAGAGCACACTGAAGGAGTAAGAATAAAATAGGGTTTTTCAGAACAGGAAGGGGTACCGAGTCTCTCCCACCCCTCCCGCCTACGTATGTTGGAGCTCGCGGCGCTCATTCTCTCTAGTCCTCTCTTTCTCTCTCTCGGCCACGCTGAAGACCATGTTTCTGGACACAAGGGGGTGGGGAAGTGTGCCCCTCACCCCTTCCTGAAGTATGTTGGAGTTCTCGTCTCTCTCCCTCCCACTCTCTCTCTCCCAGCACGCAAGAATAAACTAGTGTTTTCAGTCGGATAAACGTAATCAAGTTGTGGGATGAGGTTTTGCTTATGGACGCTTATACCACATAGGATCTTCAGGCAGCAGCAGGGTGTGGTGGGGGGTGGAAGGAGATGATGAGGGGGGATGGTCCTGATTCGACAGGGAGGCGGTGGCGACGGGATGGGTTTGTATGATTGGGGATGGGGTTTTATATGGCGGGGGGCTTATACACGCATAGGAACCTCAGGGCATGTAGGGGGAAAGTAGGAGTGTGGTGTGTGTGGGGGGGGGATGTTCTGAGGGGTGGGGATGCAGACTGGCACGGGTGGCGGGAGGGTTGAGGAAGCTCTCGAGGTACGGGACGCGGAAGGGCTACGGCAGGGGTCCGGGCTTCGGTTCATCCGGAACGGTCCCTTATCAGATGTTGAGATATTTCCAGCCTCCCCGCGGTCCATGCCGAACCTGAGCTAGGATATTCGGATATTTTTTGCTGATGGAAGACGATGTGTTTTTGTTTTTTTTGACTGTCGAGGATGTGAAGAACAGGTTTTGAATCTCGGTCCGGATAAACGGGGTAATGGTTTTTTCCAATCCTCCCTCCCAAGCAAATACGGGTTTCCCCTTCTCATTCATCAATTAGTACTCTGATTGATTTTAAACATTCTCATCATTGCGTAAATGGATGATACATTCGGATAAAAACTTTTTTCAGAACATATTGTTGGAAGGAACGATGTGTTTGTTTTTTGACTGGCGAGGATGTGAAGAACAAGGTTCAAATCTTTGGTCGTGTGAACTGTGGGCGGTTGGTTTTCCCACTCTCCCTTGTGAAAAAATATAACAAACTCATTAAATTTGAATACAGCGAGATGTCATTTCGGTAATCTCATAACCTAATTTTTTTTTTTTTTCAATTAGATAATGTAAGTTCAATTCCATACTGTACATCCACTTCAATTTTACATGATATTCAAAAATTCGTATAAGAATTAAAACTGGGAGATCGAGGTTCGAACTTGGTCAGGTGAACTGGGGGGTTGGGGTTTTCCACATCTCCATCGATAAATAACAAACTCATTAAATTTTTGGAAGTTAACTTCTTGTAGTCCGCGTTATGGAAAAAAATGATGGAAGTGAATTTTTAAGATGCGCGCGCATCACTGTAACACAAATAACAGTTGAAGAGTAAACCGCTCAGTTAGTTCTTCTGAAAAAAAACCTACCAACAAAATAGAAATAGAACCTCTGTTAGGGCGCGCATGTTGTAACAACTCATAGAGAAATGTATATATGTTATTACCTTTCTCTATGGTACCTCGTTACGCTCGCCGGCCTCTGATCACTGTTTTCATATAATAATTATTTATCCACATGTTCCTAGTGTTCTACATTCACAACACGTGTTTTAGTTCAATACAAGTGCGAAATTATATATGATATGTGGGCTATAAATTATATTCAGTATGATTAATTTGAATATTTTGATTAATATTATTTACTATTCGTAAATATTAGTGAAAAAAATTGTAGCATATATACTTTTTCAAGCTCCAATATAATTGAGGTAACTATTCGTATGTATTAATTTATTTGATATAAATAAAAATATTATTATTTAAACATAATTTTAATACTAAAATATTATCATTTTAAATTGTAATTAAATTATTTGCAATGCAATTTAAAAACTAATTTTTAATGATGCCAAAAATATAATAAAAAATAAAAAAACTTTTTTTTCTGCGCGCGTACACAAGTAGTACACACACCCATTTTTTTTTTTCAAATTAGATTAATTAAGTTCAATTCACTGTACAATCCACTTCATGTTACATTATATTCAAAATTCGTATAACAAATTAAAACGGGAAGGATCGAGGTCGAATCTGGTCATGAGTGAACTGGGGGGTTGGTTTTCCACTCTCTCCATCCAAGCATAATCGGTATCACTTCCTCTAATAATACGGAGACGTACTTACTTTTTTTTAAAAAAATTTTAAAAAAAAAAAAAATCTTATTCATTAACCCGCATGCATTAGCGTAACTAAAGTATGCGTTTTGGCCTAAACGTTGTGAAAAATATAATATAAACCAACAAATCTCATTAAATAGAATAAAGCGAGATGTCTGTTTCGGGAATTTAAAACTAAAAAATTTGTTTTTTTAAATTAGATAATGTATTCAATTTCCATAACAGTAGGCATTCCACTTCATTTTACATTATATTCAAATTCGTAATAAGAAATTAAAAACGGGGAGATCGAGTTTTCGATCTTGTCAGTGTAACTGGGGGTTGGTTTTCCACTCTCGCCCATCTATTAATAACTAACACATTAAGTATTTTTTGTTTTTTTCAATTATATTAAATAATAGCAGTTAATTCCATACTAGAAACATTGTCCACTTCATGTTACATAAATATCAAAATTCGTATAAGAATGTAAAACGGTGAGATCGAGTTCAAATCTTAGTCAGTTGGTGAACTGGGGTGTATTTGGTTTTCCACTCCTCCCTCCAAAGCACAGTGCGGGTTCCTATTCAACCTCCCAATGTCTTAGATCCATTAGCGTAATAAGGTACTCTGACTTTACACTCTCGTCCATGCACAAATGGCGGTACATTTGCTACATTCGTTATTTTTGGAAACTTTTTCGAACATTTTTGTTGAAAAGACGAGGTGTTTGACCGTCGAGGATGTGTAGGAACAAGGTTCGAACTTGAGTCAGGATGAAAGATGGGTGGTTTCACCAATCTCCATCTTGAACCCTCGTTCATTTCACATACGCGTATAGTCTTTCGCTCGCTTGCTGTAGGGAACGACGGGTTTGGAGGGAGAAGGCGGTCGGCCCCCGACCGGAGGAAGTTATACACGCGTGCAGACGGTGTGGAAGCGAGAAGTGAGGGGGTGACCTCCGTCTGTATTACCAGGACACAGATCTAACCCTAGTGTTTTGATTTCCCGTGGCGAACCACAGAACCGTGCCAAGCACTCGATTCCCAGCCGTCTCCCTCCCGGGGAGTCCGAGCTTCCAATCCTGACCTGGGTCAGGGGTTCTGGGGCTTGGTTCCACTACCCGCCTTACCGCGGCTACGCGGACGCCTCTCTCCCTGAGGTCCGACTTCATCCTGGCAAAAGACATGGAAACAATACTATATCTAAATGATATTTTTTGCTCTGAATGAAACATACATATCTCCCTCATTATAAAAACCATTTTTTTTACACTCAGAACGTAGCCCTTTAATGGATACCTTTTATTTTAATAATAGTAAACTTTTATATTTAGCGAGTATTCTTAAGATTTATGATGATACATACAAAACACATACACAACAAAGATTAAATTCTTTTCTCTCTCAAAAAAATATAGTCTTTCTCAAGCGATGCAATACCAAAAAAAATCTCTTTCTCTTAAAGTCTTGGTAAACACGTAAATTCGCATAGATCGCGCACACGCACACGCGAAACGCTTCAAACCACTTGAAAAGATCGTACTCGCCTTCACCTAGATATATTCAGTCCTCTCTGTGACGCGTTAATTAAAGCGACTCTGTACCTACCTCAGAGCACCAAAGTTTTGGCCCGAAGATGCACTCTGCCCACATAGTCTAGCGTTATGATGTTGGGTTTTTGTTTTTTTTTATTCCGTCTCCTCTCGCTGACCTCTTCATCCCCTTCTAGACGACGGACGTTGGTACGTTCGATACTTTTCGAGTTCGGAGATGCACTCGACCGATCGAGTTCCTCGCGCTCGATTCGATCCAACTCGTGCACAAAGCGTGTTTTCCTCCCCTCCTAGGAGGAATATTCGACTACGCCCCGGGTTAAGCTGTAGAGACTTCGTTCATCGGACTGAATCGATTCCCACATTCCAGATTTCTCCTGGAGAATTTGCGGGCTCGGTTCCCCATACCTTGAAGATTGTACACAGGTCAAGCGGTAGTAACAGCGTTCGACGGACGAATCGATCCCCACATTTCCGGGATTAAGGCATCCGAGCCAGTGCACGTAAAAATCGCAGCACTCGCTGTAACCTTTGTCGGGCCCTCGCGATGTAGTATCCTAAACCGCGTTCGAGATTCTTAATAACGCTCATTTCACCTCCAGACGTAACCCAACTGCCTAAACATGTCGAATGAGATACGTCTCCTACCGTCGGTCGGCCGCTTATATAATAATATACGCCGGCATGGAAGGGGGACAATAGTCGGCGTGAAGATTATCCAACACCCATCCGAGGGAAGGTCATGTCTCCGGTCACCCTTCCCCCTAGTCGTGGGGGCGTACATATTAATATAAGCTCCTGGAAACACAACATCCTCCTTTGGCTCAGAACAAAGATTCTATCATAACATCATCTGTAAACGACATGGTTTGGTTATTAAAACAAATACATATGTTTCACAGACTAGTCAAACATCTTATAACGTTCTCATCCGGACAATTATATTAACATGTTCTCCCCGCGGGACGGGTTTAGAGTATTCCCCGCATGACCCTTGCTTGCTCGTAAAGAGCGACTAAAATGGGGGGGCAATCTGTGAAGGATGACCTCGTGCAGGCCAACCCATATCCTACATCTTTCCTTCCACATCATTTTCTTCTTTCTTCACTTTCACCCATATTTCCTATTCCTACCTCCTTCGCTTATCTCTATCTTCTTTTTTCCCTTCACCCCCTGCCGTTCACTTGGCACGAGGCCTTTGGACTTTCCAGTTGACGACCTTGGCTACTAACCAAAAAACGCTCTTCTCGTTTTATTATTGATACCACTGCCTTGAGGCTCCCGAATGTAAGTGCTCCGGTTGCAATACCTTAGATGTAAGGGCCCTTCGGGATGGACATAACCGGTAACCCTACTTTGGGAAAAGTATCGGGTTGCGTTCATGATGGTCCGACGTAAAATTTGCACTTTCCTACACCCATACTTGCTGCGACGACCTCTCTCTCGTCGGGACATTTAAATCAGGGGCCCATATGGTGTAGCTAAACCAACTTTGGGTCACCGCTGGGTCTACGATCCGAGTATTGTGGTAGGTTGTCCCCAATCATGGATGCCGACAACTTGTCGGCCGGCTGGCACCGTACGCCAAACACTGTCTGGCAACTCACACACTGCTGGACACCCTCCAGGTCGTAAATATATAAGAAGAGGCGAACGTGTAGGGACGTCCAGCCTTTGATTGAAAAAATCCAGAAGTTGTGAGTGGAGCTGCGATCTGGGTTTTCAATTAGAAAACTGCTGCGGATGGCACGATTATGATCCAGACTGAAAAATGACCTTCTGCCAACGAAAATAATGTCAATAACATACCATACCGTTGAGCCCCTCGAATCATTTAAAGGTGAAGGTTGGAGACACACAGGTTCCTCAATGTTTACAAGGGAGTGGGTCACTTGTCATGACCTCGACTGCGGTAAGCATTAAGGACATCTGTGAGGAGACTTTCACTCAACATGTCACCCCCGAAGTATATAGGATCACCATCAAAAGGAACGATTGTAGAGGGTTGAAGAACACCGACATTTTATTCTTACATTTGCCCACTCCTTCCTTACCAAAGGAGGTTCTACTCCTTCCACGTGCTCAGGGTCCGCCCGTATTCCCCAACCCTCGCGACTGTTTTCAGTGCCAGGAATTCGGCATACGAAGCTAGGTCGATGCGTGGGTAAGGCAAACCTGTGCAGATTGTTGACAGGAGGGCTCAACGAACAACCAATGCGATGTCTCCTAAATTCTGCATTAATTGCAAGGGTCCTCATTCTGCCTGTCCGTCCTGTCCGAATTGGGAAAGTAGTAGAAAAAAGTCCTGGAGATCCAAACAGAAAAGAAGATCCCTATGTGCATCGAGGCACGCAAAGAGATATACCTGCACTGCAAGCTGCTGCAAGCTCCGGTATTTCAAAGTTCCTACAGGTCCAAATTGTCACCCCAACATATAAAATCTGGCCCTAACTGCCACTGCGCGCAGTTAATATTGCACAAGACTCCTACAAGACCTGTGCTGGCAACACTGTCTCTATTCAGAGACAAACAAAAACAAACAGCATCAACTGTGGTGAGGCAAAAAATAATACAAGTGGCGACAACACCCTCACAAAAGTCGCCACCACCACCACCAACCTGTACCCCCGAGGAGGGACCCCCTCTGGTGAGCACCCCTGAGCCCCCCTCGGTGACCTCCCCCTGGGCCCTCCTCGGGGAACATCCCGATCCAATCCTCCCGGTAAATAAATTAACGTGCGGCACTGCTGGGATCGCTCACACCTCGCCTCCACCCTCGCCTCTGGGTCCTGCCAGAGGCCCGGGATGAGTGGTGGGAATCAGGTTGGGCCGCCAAGGCGAGTCCCACTGTTGCCTGAAGAAGGACTAATAAGAGGCCGCCGAAATAATTTTTATTTAAAAGAGCTTCGAAGGCCTTAACAAAGCCTCGCGTAAGGAATCCGTACTACCCAGTCTTCTCCAAATAAAGCGAAGCCTCGTTCCCCCTGGGGAAAAAAAAAGTGGGGAGTCCAGGATGAGATACTGGAAAGGCTAGAGAACCTAAAAAGGCCCCTCAACCAATTTTTATTTTTAGTTATAACTGTCATGGATTGCGAGGATAATTTAACTCTTATACTATAAAGTATGTCTAGCTAACTAACAAATGGAATAGTAGGGTTTTCTATGCTCGTATAGAGGAAATTAAACAACAAATTTCATCCCCCAGCATCTTTCCATCGTGTGTTTGCAGGAGACCCCTTCCGCCCAATGACATCCCCGATGCTTCGGGGTACGATATGTATCGTACCGACAAGCCTTTCTTTGGATCGGGCTAGCGGAGGTGGTGGCTATATTCGCACGAAGCAATACAAAAAAAAAAAGATATATCACAAAAATATTAACAATACGTTTCTGATCGCCAAGTGATCGCTATTCTCGAGTTCTCCTTGCTTTGAGATGACAGTATGCTGCATATACCTCCCGCCAGTTAATGTCATTTTCAAAGAGGAGCTAGAGGCTCCTCTTTAATGCAACTTCCACGCCCCTATATCATCTTGGGGGACTTTAATGCGTCAATAAAAACCGGTTGTGTGGAAACTAATTTTCAGTATGCCCGCGGTGGGATGGTAAAGGATATCCTTGTCCGGGAAACCTGTGGCTAGATGAACACCGGGACCCAGACACACTTCTTCCACTATTTAATGGTGTATCCTCTGCATCTTACTAACTTTATGTAGCCCAAGGTATCCGCTCGCAGGCCACTCTTCCTTTGGGATGTCCATACGGACCTATTGGAAGCGAAATTACTTCCCTATACTGCTTTCCCCACTACCGAGATTTCCCAAGTACAGCACAGTATCCCCAATGGGTGATTAACGTGCCGACTGGATAAATTCCGCGGACTCCCCGTTTAGACGAATCCCCTTCTCCTGACGTCGGATGTTAAGACTGAGTATTTTAACTTCGCCAGTCATCGCGGGCGGCGAGGGCCTCCATCCCTAATACCTCGCCAATCCAAGCCACCTGTTGGCATTTCTGACAGTCGAAGGGCCCTACGTCTTATTCACCGACGTCCTACCTTGGAGAACCTGAGTTCATTCCGGATTCTACGCTACGTGCTCGAGCTCGCCGTAATCATTCGTGAAAGCAGAAGAGAGTCATGGAGAAAATTTATTTCAACCCTTACAATATCCACCCCTGCAACTAAGGTTTGGGATAATATCTTTGAAGATTACTAATAGCGACAATTCTAATAACAATATACCTGCCCCCATGTCTAAAACGGTTCAAACGTGTCTCCTCCACTGTGGAGGTCTTTAAATGTAATGGGCTCGATGGTTCGCCGCTATTTCTAGCACTGGCGAGCTGACACTAACCAGTTCGCAGTTTATAAGCGGGAACATCGAGCGCCATGCAATTGATTTTGGTCGAAGTCGGGGGAGGATTATAACATCCCTCCCCATCCTTTACACCAAGATGAACTGAACTACGGCCCTGGTCCAGGCCGACAGCACATTCTCTGGTCAGACGTGACATTCATTATGAGATTTGCGTCAGCTGCCCCCTTGCTGGACAAGGCACTTCTTTTAGACCTCTACAATAGATGTTTGGAATCTCATCAGTTCCCCACACTAATGGAAGATGGCAAGCAATCGGTTATAACTAATATAAAAGTGGCAAGAGATAAATTATGACCATAGCTATAGACCGATAGCAATTAACTATGTTTGTATCTAAATATTGAAAAAAATAATTAAATAAGTGACTTATATGGTAATTAAGAATCCCGCAATCATCTTGCTATCGTAATATTCAATGTGGTTTTCGTCGCCGTTAACTGATCCCACGGTGTATCAACTTGTATGTCTAGAAACGGCTATTCGTGACGCTTTTCTCCATAAGCAGCATCTTCCTGGCTTGTCCTTTTCCGACATGGAGAAGCGTACGATACCACCTGGCGGTACGGAATTTTTGAAAATACTTTTTTAATTATAGGGGGTTTCGAGTATACCTTCTACTTTTACTATCTAATTATTAGTTCGGATATAACGAAAACACTTCCGGGTAAGGTTGAATAACAACCTTATCCGAAATGATTTTATTCAAGAAAATGGGTGTGTCCTCAGGGTAGGTATGTCTGGAGCTGTTCGTTGTTCGCTATCGCAATTAAATATGCATTGTGGACATTGTGTGCATGCCTGTATCGGTCATGCCTCTTTTGGTGATGACTATACGCAATTATTGCAGTTCATCAGTCTCACAGGCTGACGGGTCAGATAACAGCTCTCTGGTCTAACAATCTTGGATCGGTGGGCATCGCGCAAATGGCATTCGCTTCCTCTCAGCCAAGACGACGGTTTCACTTCATAGAACACCGGAATAACACCAGACTCCCGAGTATTTTAATGAACCACTTTTTTTAACGCAAGTCTCAGAAAGCGTAAGGTTTCTGGGACTTATTTATTTGATTTTAAAATTAACTACTTGGATCCCCCAACATCAAAGATCCTGAAAGCGGAGGTGTATACAAAGCTTGAATTTGCTCCACAGTCTTAGCGGTCGGTCCTGGGGGTGATGAAAAGGGAAAACTTTGAAGGCGCCTTTATAGGGCCTTTGGTCGTATCTAAACTATATTAACGGCAGTTTTTGTGTATGCTCAGCATAGACCCTCGGCGTTAAAGATTCGAGCTTATTGTCACACATGCTGCATTCTACTGTCTACTGTGCCTTCCGTACAGTCCCGTCGTACAGCATCTGTGCCGACGCCGTGAGCCCCTCCTTTCTTACTGGCGGTCTTATCTTCTCTGTCGAAACTCATTGCATGGCGTCAGCATGTTTCCTATCGTTCTTGTTTTCATCATCAATCCCCAACCGTGTCTTGGTATGAAACCAAAGGCGTAGTAAAAGGCCGTTGGGATCAGGATGCTATCGGTTTTCGATACGAGTGTGATAATCTTGACGTAGGCTAGCCTCACATTCCAGGTCGAGTTTCTCCTCTCCTTGGAAGATATGGCCTACCTCAATGTCGCATTGACCCCTGCAAATGTTTCCCCTAAAGCGACACGCCCACTAACACTTTTTTATACAGAGGACCTTCAATGAGCTCCTCGCAACCCCTTTCGGGTTTATTAAACGCATTACACGGATGGCTCAAATGCGGTGGCCTCCGTGGTGGATGTGGCTTTTGTTGTGGAAGGATCCAATTTTTAAATTTGCTTTAACATGGTGAAAATCCGTGTTTTTACGGCTGAACATAATGCCATTTAAAATCGTTATGGTTTAGTAAATCGTAAGTGTCACCGGTCCGTTCACATCTGCGAACGGATTCATGGATGCTCTTTTGCATTGTCCACTCTCTACACGTGGAAATCTCTCGGTGCCAGATGATTCACGAACAGGAATATTAAAAATGTTCATTAAGAACCTGGCTCGCCTTGCTGAATTCCTGTCATAGCCGGTCTTTTCAGGAAATTAACTGGCGGCAAGAGGGCACGCCTGCCTCTCTGAAGGCGAGTCTGGGTGTCATAATTTTTTAACCTAAAGGGTTATGTTCGGCACCTGGCACGGGCAGGGGGTCAGAACAAGCTGCGCTCCATTCAGGGACGGTGTGCGCGATGAGCACTCTTCTATAACGAAAGTCTAGAGAGATGAGGTCATCGTGGACGTGACTCCCAGTCGGGCATAACATTCATTGACCATATTTTTTTAACTAAGAGGGATCCACCTCAGTGTGTGAGTTTGTGTACTCCCCTTAAGTGTGGCATCACATTTTGGTGGAGTGTCTAAACTAGCCCTATCCGTCCTGGCTCCTTGTTTAAAGGTGACTTACGTTTTTTATTACGCGATAGCGCGATGGAGATTGTTATTTGTTTACTCGTGTTATACGCCAGCGATCCTTTTAATGCCAATTGAGTCACTTTATAAAGTGGACTCTGTTTGTTAATTATTTCATAGGTGAATCTTTTTACGTTTTTAATTACAATTTAACAATGTTGTTATTGTTCTTTCTAACGTATTATACATTTTAACATGTTGTGTCATTTAACGTGTATATATTTTCAATATGTTGTTTTGTCCTTTTTTATTGGAGTGATAAAGGAAAAAAGGGAAATTGAAGGGGAATTAAATAAAATTTTTTTGGGGTAAAATAATTTTAAGTTTTTTAAGTGCAACTTGAAAGAACCAAAAACTGTTCTGTCCAGGGCTGTAGCTTATGAGAATGGTGTGGAGGAATGTTACCATAATGATGCCATTATCACGGCGTTCTCAATCACAGGGAGATTCACGTGCTCTCATGATTATCAAGAAACATAATAATTGGTTCTTCTTTAGTGGGTTTTGAGAGCTTAACGACATGATCTAGGAACTCTAAAAATAGACGTTCATTAGACCATTCTGATGGGTTGGCACCATCCTTTGCTACCAACTGGTGCTCCATTTAGCATAAAATCCTTAAAATGGACTCTTGGAACACAAACATTGGTGGGAGGTGATTTCCCACACCGTTAATAACCGGCAAGCATTGGTCACATTTTGTCCCCTTTCCCCAGATGTCATGCTTCTAATTGCTTTATGCCTTTGGCGCCAATATTTTTGGTGGCACATGAAACAGTTGATAAGCCTGTTTCATCTATATTGTATATTCTATGTGGAGAAAACGGACCATACTTTTCAATCGCTGATACAACATACTGAAAAATTGTTGTACATTAAATTTATTAAAACTGGTTGACCGAGCTAAAGAAGTCGCTTCTGGCTTCCGAAGAGAAATGTTATTCCCATGCTTTTTCATATAACGTCTCATCCATTCACCTCCTGCTAATTTGTTTATGTCCCATTGACGAGGATATTTTAACCCGGGAAAGGTAACCTTGCTTTGCAATAGGTGGTAGGTAACCATGATTCATTTCGACTCACTCGACATTTTACAATAAACAAAACCTGTATTGTTTAATAAACAGTTTTATTTATTAAAAAAAATCGTCACAAAGTATAAAATTAACAATAAACACGTTTTACAAACTAATTTTTCGACTAAAAACTACTCATTATATACAATTTACGACTTATCAGCAATAAATGTGAAGTCCTCTACAAAAAACTAAAAATATATGACTTTCAGTCTTATAATTTACAAAATAAAAGTCTTAGGTTGGTAACAAAAAATTAAAAATTAAACGAATTTAAAATATAAAGATATGAGACAAAAGCAAAATATAAACACAAAAGTAAAATATAAACACGAAAGTAAAATAAAAATACGAAAGTAAAATATAAACACGAAAGTAAAATATAAACACAAAAGAATAATAATAAGTCTCGGTCTCACTTCTTGCATTCCAAGCATAATTTTTTCCATATGCTCCCCGCATACAGGCTTTTGGCAATAAAAACATTGTGATTGCGTCTTTCGCCGCTTTTTGTAATGGCAAAAGCTGCAATATACACGGGATACAAGTGGTCTTCTCATATCACTACTTTCATCACCTTGGGTATCAATTAGGTCACCTCCTCCACAGAACCTTGAACCTTGAACTCCTCCACAGCATCGAATTATACATTCTCGCAGGCTCACGGGGATCTTGAGAGTCAATCTGTATCTCATCCAAGGCTCAGAAAAGCTCTTGAACAAGTTGCTGCATGAAGTTGAATTTGTTTTAAGTGGTTTAGGTAAAAACGCCAATTTTCCTCTCTCTTTTTTGAAAAAATTATGCAAATAAATAACATAGGAATTTGACTGCAGCTATGTTCATCATATTAAAAAAAAAGCCATTTGCCATCTCTTCGTTTTTTCTTCCTGTATTCATGTCCTGGCAAAGCCTATCAAAAACATCCACACCTCCTTTAGTTTCATTATTTTTTGAGTATAAAAAATTCCCGGGGTTTCCCCCCTTCCTTCATTTACAGCTGGGGTCAACATGTTTAATATAGAAAATAAAAAAAACCACAAAGGGTTTCCCCCTTCCCGATTGGGTTTATAGGAAAAAAGCAGCCATGGTCTCAAAAAAATAAAAAGGAAACTTGAAACCCCACCTTTCCCTTTCCCTTAAAATTTTTTTAAACAGTAAATTCCCCCTTGGGGGGAATTAAAAATTTAAAACTTTTTTAAAATTTTACCAATCATAGTTAGCCGTGTTCTTTTTCCAAAAGCCCTTTTTTCCCGCCAACGGAATACTGGTAAAAAAAGTTATCCATGGTTTGTTTTCCCATTTGTAAAACCCGGGTTACCCGGTTCAAAATAAAAATTGAGGGGAAAAAAATGTTCCCGCCGGTTGGTTGCCCTTGGGGTTTGAACCCTTTCCAAGGTAAAAGGGGGGGCAAATTTAAACATGTAAATTTGTTTTTAATTGTCACAGAGCATAAAAAGATTTTTTTAAAACCGTATTTTTTTGGGCTTGCTGGGGATGTAATCCCCGAAGGGGCATCTTCCCCTGAAGCCTAAAAAGGGTTTCTCGTCTAAAGGTCCCAAATTTTCGAAACCCCGGCCCTTTTAAAAATTTTTTTTACAGTTGGAAAAACGAAAATTTTTCCCCCAGCTCGCTTTGGGGGCTAATTTTTTTTGTTCCTTTGTTTTTCCCCGTATCTCGGTCCCCTCAAACCCGAGACACCCTCGGCAAAAAACTTGAATCGGGACTCCGACAATTTATAGCCCCCATGCTTGTCTCCACAAAATTTTTCGGTTGTGGGAGGATGGCGTTTTTGAGGGGAAATTTTTTTTCCCTCGCTGGGGTTTCAAAAAATAAAAGAGATCCAAAAAAAGGCCCCCAAAATTTTTTCTTTTTTAATTTGCTTTCAATTGGGGCTTTTGTTTTGGGTTTCCTTGTATTTTTTTCCCCTTTGAGTTTTTAATTTCCTTGTTTGTAAAATTTCCCAAAAAAATAAAAAACTAAAAATAAAAATTAAACTGAGAAAATTTTTTTTTGAAAAAATTCGAAATTTTTGGGGGATTCCCAAAGAGCAAGCATTTTTTTAAATGGGCCCCAAGGGGGCAACAAAGAATAAAATTTTTTGACCTATTTTTCCCCTTTTTAGGAAAATTTATTGGTTTTTGTCGACCAAACATAGGGCCATTTTTTTTTTTTCCCAAATAAAGTGACCCTTTAGTCCCCGAATTTTTTGTCACCGATTTCCCGAGGGAAAAGGGGTTTCCCTTTGAAGTAGATGACGTCCCGGTTTTTTTAGCGTGAGCCCCCTAAAAATTTTTGACTTCTTGGCCCGGGTTTTTGTTTGCTCCCCTCATCTCGAAGCTGTTTCCTCTCGGGTAAAAATATTGTCAATTATCTCATTCATCCCTCCACAAGAAAAACTTCTGCAACTGGTTCAAATCCGAAAACAAAAATCCTCATCGGTAACATTTTTTTGAGAATATCTTCCCCCTCCTTTATCCCTCGGATTCCAAAAGTAAAAAGAATATCATTGATTTCTTCATCCCGTTTATAATTTCTTTTTGTAAACCAACTTTTAATTAAAAAAAAAAATCGTCCTTTATACATTGCCCAAATTAAAAAATAATAGTTTAGAAAAAACCCTGATTGGGGGGGGAGTTTGAAAAAGAAAACCAAAGGCAGGGCCCCAGGAAGAATTAAAATTCGCTACAAAATTTTATGCCCATTATCGGTAAAAACCCTTTTAACGAAATGACCTTTGCCAGTTTTTTGATTCTTTTCGGCAACCATTTAACAAAATGGGCTCACATAGATTTTTTCATGCAGTGGGCAAACCATGCGTCAATTTTACTCCCCTGAAAGTACCCAGTCCCGGCTGTTTTTTTCATCTTCTTTTTACGGTTCCCTGCACGGCCCGTCAGTTGGTTCGGTAAAGCAAACCGGGCTTTTTAAATTTTAAAAAGGTTTGGGTTTAGAGGTAAATCAGCCCCCATTAAAAACCCTAAAAAGTATGGGGTTTTTTGAGTTTTAATTTTAAAAACCAAAAAAATTTAAAAAGAAATTTTAAAAAAACGAACCCAATTAAATGAAAAAAAATTTTAAATTACATTGAAAAAAAAAGAAATTTTTTTGCCACCTGGGGGTTTGATCTCCTCTCCCCCATCTCCCACAG
>JBCFYV010011155.1:0-14120 GCA_039000515.1 Timema cristinae
TGGCCTCAGTCTCGTCTTGTTCGTGGAGGTCGGGGTTCAACCTACAGGTGTGGTTGTATGTTTTCCCCCAACGTCCCTTATTGAGAATGAGGATATATTCTCTCTAACCTAGTGTAAGTACGCGGAGAGGCTGGCGGTGCTACGGAATACACCAACACTAATACTTGTCTCTTGTTTACAGGGGTTTCTGCAAGCAGGGCTATCAGTGCCAGTGTGAGTACTCTTAGTTAGATCATTCATTTCTTAACTAATTTTGAATTTAAATAAAAGAACATTTTCCAACTTGTAGGACAACATTTTCTTAAACTTATTAACCAAACTAATAAGCTTGAGCTATTATCTAACTAATTAATGGTAGCTACTACCACTTTAATTAGTGGGCACTTGGAATTTACCGGGAATATGTACACGCTTGTGAATGAGATAATCTGCTTAAATAGGCCTATTACACAAATTGTAAATGAATTTTCGTTCTTTTAAAATAATTCAGCTTGTGTTTATTTATTAAGAAGGTTTGATGTTCCCATTAAAAGAACAATTTCTCAATTACAAATGGCATTAATTTTTATGATCATGTCGTAAAATAATATGCTAAGATAGTGAGATTCTATCCGACCGCTTACCCATAATGGGCTAGGAGCCTAACGGGTCTAAGGTCTTTGGGCTACGCCCTCAAGGTCCCAAACCCTCCCAACACCGCAGGCTAAGAGCGAAAATGTCTATAAAGATTCTCTTCAAAATTGGCATGTTTAGATAATGTAACATAATAAATACGAGAATTTCTTAATTTTTCCAAGACATCATCAAAGTGTACTTTACTGAGAACTTATTTTTGAAATTAAAACTAAAAAATGTTTATAATAATATTCTTGAAAATTTTAAATTTGAAGACTCTTTAATATGATTAACAATTTAATTTTTTAAGAAGAGAATTACATAAGAGTGATTAACTAAAAACAGGTTCTTGAAAATTTGACTTTGCTTAACTAAATTTTCTTCAAAATTACCAATAAAACAAGGCTAGAAAGCAAATGGGACCATTTACAGCTGGTTAAATGTTGTAATTTGAAATTCACTTATTACTACCAGCCTCGTGGTGTAGTGGTTAGTGCACCTGGCTACAATCCTAGAGGTTTTGGGCTCGATTTCCGGCAGGTACCTTGGGTATTTTTCCTAACGAGGAATGATTTCAAGAGACACCAGGGTTTGGTAAATTAGTCTTAGTCTAAGTTAGGTCCAAGCCACCCACCAGCATCACAACTACATATTGACTATCATCACATCATCTAATTGTGGGTATGACGTATAGACAACCTCCATATATGCACCCTAGGTCTGTGTCACCAGAGTAGCTAAAAGTCTAAACATATAGGGGATCGAACCTGGATGTGATGTCCCTCCTGGTTATATATGCCATACGATAATTACCAATCATAACTCATACACTTGTTCAAATAGTTCAATGTGGTTTTTATTGCCAGATGGTATACATTGTTCCAGCATGTCAAACGGCAGTGCACAAGAAATGCCACGACAAGTTCCTTGGGAAGTGTCCGGGATCCGGAAGAGAATCGGAGAGTACCATAGTGAGTACGACACATTGTTTGTCTTAAGAGCCTCTCAGATAACATTCAACTTAGTTCATACAGCTCCAACCAGACGTCGCATTGTCGTACAGTAGCATATATTCTACTCTAGAAAACAATACAATGTTTGTGACAGACTCGTAAGTACAGTGTCAGTAATGAAATGGGGGCTGAAGGAGTGCGGTTTAAAGGGGAATACAATAGGTCAATGTGAAAGAAGCGCCTTACGTTGGTTTGGTCATGTTGAGAGGATGTGAGTGGATTGAGTGACAAAGCAAATATATGAAAATAGTGTGTGTTTGGATCAAAATGGGTAGGCCATGGAAGACATGGTTAAATGTTGTATAAGAATGTGTGAAAAATAGAATTATGAAGAGTTTTAAGAATAAAATAGCATATATTACTCGGTGAATGGAAGTAGTTGAAGCAAAGAAAGTATTTAAGAATAAGGAAAGACGAAGAAGATTATTGAGGGGGTCCTTGAGTGTCAATCATTCCCTAAATGTCCCTCTTTGTCCGAGTGAGGTGAGGAAGGTAGCAAGCCAAGTATTTATGAGTTATTATCTCCCACAAGTAAAGGAAGAAAAGACAGAAATCGCTTGATCTCAAGTGAAGATAAGCTTCTTGAGCTTCAACTTCCAATGTTCAGGCCACCAAGAATGCTAATAGTTTAAATGCTGCATTTTATTCTTTTTTGTAGGTACCTAACACATTTAACAAAATTTTACTTTTATTATATATCTTTTACTTTAAGGTTTTATTTATCGAACACATTTTTACAAGAATTTCTGATAAATGAAACTATTTTAAATTATTAATACCCGCTTCATTGGCCACATGGTTTAAGGCATCACTCTCGTAATAGATTAGACTGCCAAGGAGGTGAGGTTGGGCCTCCATTCCGATCAATATTTAAAGATTGTTTATTGTGATTAGCAAATGATTTCTTTCCTTTGTTTTTATGAGAACTTGAATCATAGTCAAATGAAAACCATAAAAACCTTTATCTGAAAATGTTGTTCCATGCTATGAGAAAGTTTGTACGATTGTGTAAGGTATTTATTTTTCAATAGGCCTCAAGGGTAGCTCGAAAGGGTAGTAAGACGTGAAGCACACAAAATAAGCTGGATTAGTTTATCTTGAGAGACAGCTGCGGAAATAAAAGAAATAAATGTCTATAGTTTTATTTTAAAGTATGTTTTCTACAACACTCTTTTAATTATTAGACACATAGCTGTAATGTAAAGTTAATATTTTGAAAATAATTTGTATTATACTTATATAAATCTTATAAACTTGTAATTTAACGAGTAGGGTTGAATAATTACTAAGCTTTATTATAAATATTTAATAATATCAAGCAAGGAAATTTAACAACAACCTAAATATAGGTCTATATGTGGTTGATTTTTTTAAACATGTAAATTAATATGTTATTGTTTGTCAAGCTAACAACCGACAAATATCAGCGATATCAATGGATGAGTAGACTAAGTATAAAGCTCATCTAGTCCGGTTTGCTGTTTACAGAAACTTGGGGCTAAAATCTCAGCCGGCATATTGAGAGTAGTTTTTCTTATTCACTAATTCATTTCATTCGTGAAAATATGGATAAATTTCCTCTAAATGCTACCTTCCTCATACTAAACAATTAGTGTAATTAAATGCATACATCCCGGACTGGTAGTAAGGCACGGAAAAAAGTGTATACATATTTTTAGAACTATAGTTCATTAAAAGGTAAAGGTTTTAATGAGTCTTGCGAGCTCTCCGGCAAGGTTTCACATAATGATTTACTGAAAGAGGACTAACCTAACCCAGCCTGAGCTAGCAATTCTGGAATCTTCGTAAAATGGGAATGTTTTGTTAGTTCTTGTGTCTACTATAACTACTACTATAGTAATAATAATAATAATAATAATAATAATAAAATACTATGGCTGGGGCCGAAATAGTAATACTAAACTACTCGGTGGCAGCATGGGCTAACGGGCTACCCTCGCAATAGACTAGACTGCCGACTACAGGGACATCGGGGTTCAATCCCAGTCGGGTGCTCTCAAGGTGGTTTGTTATAAATGGCTTTCCACCCTCAATTCCCGCAGATACAGGTGCACTGCCTCTAAATTCAATCTTCTTCATCTCTAACATTTTTGAATAATTCATACAAAAGCGTATACATAACTCGAACGAGAAGTAAGACGCGGTGCTAAATAAAAATATGTTGATTGGATCAGAATCCTTATTTCACGTTCCATTCAAAGAAAGAAGTATAAAATCCAAACAGTCTGTGTGTTTTCGCAATCTCCTATGTAATTTGAAATTATTTAAATATTTCAGTGGCCTACTGAGACGGGGAGAACGTGGTTCGAACCCGGTAGGGTGCACTGAGGGTAGTTTTCCTAAATGTGTAGCATAGTTGCAGATTGTAAGAACCGGCGACTATAGGTTACACAATTTGAATTGTAAAATAATAAGTTTAAACAATAAATATATTTATTGAACAAAAAACAGATATAATAATAAAAATAATATTAAGGTTTACAATGATATTACGGGTTATACTTTGAAATTTAGATGCAGACAATTAGACCATGATAATTTGATTATTCTGCTGTAGCTACTAGGCCTGTGCAGAAGCCGGGCTACTGGATGCATTTTTCTAAAGAAGAAAATAATCAAATAGTTAATAACAAAATATAGAACAAGATATCTATATATAATATATATATAATATATATATTAATCAGGTATGCTAGACTGGGTTGTAAGATAATCTCTTTGAAACATTTTGTATAATGATAAACAATAGAAAAGTTCCTTGATTACAGTGGTCGATGGCTAATAAACAGGTGTCAATAAAATAGTACTATGGCTGGTCTCTTTCCCTTACGATACTGCCAAACCATTCAATAGTACAAACATATATAATTGCAGTTACACTAAGAGTAACACCAACACAATAGGAGGTCAAAAAACTGGCAAAGAAAAAAAAAGGTATTATATGCGCGAACCCCACTATGACTATATAGCAGTTCCCTGGTTTGCTCACCGTAGCTAAAACCACATGAGAGGCGTGACTGCTTAACCAACACAAAATAAAGAATTCCATCAACTCAACTGAGATATGGAATACAATACAGACAACCTGATTGGAGCCATCCAAAAATGAAACAGGTGTACATAACGTTCACGGTGTCATGAGAAACATTGGGTCAAAATAGACTAATGAAACTTGTGGAAGTTTAGCAAGTCTCTAACTAAGACATTACTGCATTCCAAGCCCAAGGCTCGTAACGTAAAGACTGTATGGTATATATACAGAGCAACACAGTCTGTGATACTGATATACAATATATGAAACTAGTAATTATAAGACTTGTCCCTTATTCTGGAGGACACATTATTTAAACATAAAATTAACCCTTTAAATTTGGGAGTCAACAAGACTTAAAGTTGATTAACTGTCAACTCGACATACTGTCAAAACAAATGAAAATCCTCTCCGACTGCATACAGAATACTAAAAAGGGTGCAAATAGACTTTGCCTATTTTTTACAACAAAAACTAGATTACAAGTCATAAGGACTCGTTGAGCATTTCATGATACTTATTTGTTCGAAGTCCGTGGTCCTATCCATAGCGGGGGTGGATCCGATGGTTCAACTTTACGGTCGTCACTGAAGTTTGTCATCCTGTCCATGGTGGTGGTGTATCCGACGGCTCAAACTTCATGGTCGTCGTGTTCTTTGATGCGGCACAGTGCAGAGGTTCCTTTTTTGACGTTTGGTAGCAGTAAATTTGGTATAATGTGAACCTGGCTGGGGCCCTATATATAGTTACAAATATGATACGAACGGAACAAAGCAAAAAGGGTGATAAACACAGGAAAATAGAAAGGAAAAATATGGATGAAGGCAGAGGCGAAAAGGAGTGACACTTGCAGGAAAAAGGGGGAGCATGTTTCCTTGAATCGCCGCCAGTCTTGTCTGATGCGATGTAGTTCAGTGGGTCGATCCCAATATCCACTTCATTTGTTTGTCAGGTGTAGTTACGATAGTAGGTGAGGCCACCATCATTGAATAATTTTGAGCTTCACATGTGTGACAAGTGAATCCAAGGGCATCTTGAAATGGTGAGTAGACACAAAGCATCTTATATTTAAATATATCTGTTTTAATTATGTTATTTAGGATCAGTTATTATTTTTATGAGAATTTGTGATATAGATGTACTTTACTATATTTCCTTGTAGACAGCATGTCAAGTGTATGCAAATTTATCCGACATCATCCAATGGTAAAGGGTATGCGTTTGCGTATTTTATTCATAAATATGATAATATTAATCCTCTTCTTTGATAACTGCTACCGTATTTATCAAAGGACAATATTTTTAACAACCACGTGTTTCAATATGGGGAGATACGTAATTTTATTTTACTGAATCTAGTCTGAGAGAATTAACTTTGAGGTAGATTACTTTTTTTAAATATGTTAATATTGTTTCTTCCTTTCGTAACTTATTAAAATATTGATATTTAATTGTAGCTGTCCAATCTGTCTGATTGACATGCTGCAAATGTGTTTCCAATCTCCCTCCCGCAAATGCGGGTGCACTTCCTCTAAAATTCAACCTTACTAATCCCTGACACATTAGCGTAATAATTAGTACATAAGCGTATAACTTGAGTGGCTTTTAAGACGCGATGCCAAAATAGGCATGCACAATGACACATTTGAGCTAGGTGAGGTTGTTATATCTATATCTGAGAGTGATAGATGAAAAATAATTAAAAATATGATACATGTTTTGCAATATAAAAGTAACATAAAACATCGATTCAGATGCCTTCCTCCATATAGATGAGATGATAGATTACAAAATATCATTAAATATGTGTACAAAATGTATCATTTGAACAAATTTTAACAAATTTTTGTGCACACAAAACCTTTCTCGAATAACTAATTAATTGTATTTTATTTATTTCTCTTATCTAACGTGCACCTTCTAAACCGACTGCTTATAGAGCACACGACTTATAAATAAACCTAACTTAAATCTAGGACAGGCACAGCATCTAGCCCCTTGAGGTTAATTCATCACTGGAAGAGGAAACCCACATTCCACCAATGATACATTTTTTGGTCATGCTGGGAATTGAACCCGTGACCCTTTAGCTCAGTAAGCAGACACATTACCGAATGAGCTAAAATGTAAAACAATAACTATACTTCAAGTCTTGTGATTTGAAACTGTAATTTTTGATAAAAAAAAACTTATATGCCTACTTATAAACTAACACTGGTAATAAAAAATGTTATCAATGTTGAACAACAAAAAATTGGTGTATTTTATATAAAACCCTTCTTACCAGAATCTACCATTGAAAATCATAAAGCCAAACTAAGAATGAACAAGCTGTAAATAAGCTCACTAACTATTTAAAAAAATTACAGTTTGTAATAAAGAAATATTTTTACAAAAGGAAAATAAGTTTATTTGTATATTGAATAGATTGCAATAAAACCTTGTAATAAAAAAATAAGCTTCCTTTGCACAAAAGTGATCTACAGTATAGGATCTTTGTTTTAATGACGGGGCTAGTATTATTCCGGGGCAAGGTGGCCCAAATATAATAAATATATACGTACATAATATGTAGTGCTTAAAAATAGCATCATCACGATCATCAACATTTCTATGAACAATGGTGGATTCCGAGGGGGCGATGGGGTCTATCCCCACCCCAGAAAGAAAAAAATCAAAATATTGAAAACCATTTCTTACTTTAATTTTGTAAAGAATGACTACCATCTCTCCCTTGCCCAAACTCCTTCATAACCTAACATCAAAATAAGAGTTTGGGAAATATCTTGAATAGGAATTTGTCACAATTTAAATCACAAATCTTCTCTCAAAAGTTTCCTGGATTCGGCTGATGTGCCATTTCTTTACAGCGCAGAAATTAGTACATTTTTAACTTCAAATTATAATAATCTTAGTTTTGCCTGGAATACTGATACATTGTTTGCTAAATCTAAGAGGTAATTATTTTCTCTTGATTTCCTCTGAAAGTTATCTGAATCTAGACAAAACCTTGCCTCTACTGCAGTAAACGCGGTCACCATATTTGGCCTTGATTTCATCGAGGAAGCCTTTGAATGTCGGTGATTGAGTCCTCTGTTTGCACTAATGTCCTATCAGATTTCTTTAGCCCGATCTTTTACAACCAAATTTTACTGGTGTAAGCCTATAATGCAGTGATTGAAATAAGTGTGTTGGCGTGGCAAAGTTATTACATATGTTTTGTGAGGAGAGACACTATTCCATTGTTTGCTCCAATCATTGTAGACAAATTTAGACAAATATCTTTTTGATCTGCCATGTCAACCTTGGTCTGTCCATCCATGGAGTACAGAAAGAGAGTTCTTAATACATTTAGAATTCTTACGTCACACCTTCAAGCAAATATGCTTATTTGAACGGTTGATGTTACGTCAGAGAACTCATATGTGGCTAATGAAAAAATATATGCAAAATTGTTTGAAATTTTCAAAAATTTTGATGCAATAATATGTGAATATCTGTGACACTGCATTGCATATACATTCGATTAAGACATATTCCTCAAACTTCTTCACGCAATTAACACAACAGGTTTTTAATATACGGCTACCAAACAATTATTCATAAAGCCCCCATAAATAAACGGACTCGATGTCTTAGCTGCTGTTGAAGTATCGGTAGACTTACTAAGTATAAACTTTAAAAGTTTTATTAATGGATGAAAGCATTTAATCGTGTTTCGCTGACAACCTAGTCTAAGTAAAATGAGAACATGGTAGGAATTTATTTTGCAAATCTCATTTAGTCGGTGGGCCGCAATAAATGGCATAGTGGGCCACGGGTTGTGCACCACTGTATTACCTTATATGTAGACCTTATATCATATTCGATATTTCACATATATCAAATTTTTAAAAATCCGTTTTATTACATAATTATTTACATTACCATGTTTTGATGTCATGAAAATGTTGAACCACTTATATAGTTTTTTATTGTATGATACCCAAAGAAAGGTAGTAAATGTGCCTAAAAAAGTGATTTTCTTATGATCATTTGGTTACACGAGCATGTGTGTAGAATACTAAGAGGAAAATAGTTAATTTTGAGATTTCTTAGTATGAGAAGAAATTATCGTTAGTTTTTTTATTTTAAATGATTCAAACTAATGGCTAGCGATTTATTTTTACTGTGCCTCCTTAAAAAATAATACCACAAATAGTGCCATAAGTTAGTTTGGAACTGGAGCTTTGAGATTGAAGAAGGCACTTAGCTAATATTGACAGTATAGTCGTTTTTACATATTTTTTTAAATTCAAACACCCGCAAAGAGGTATCATTGTTATTTAAAAGCAGACCCATCCCTCCCCACCCTGCCCCCATAATGGCGGATTTAAGTAGCAATTTAAATCAACTGCATGGTTCCTGGTATATTCCAAGTTTGGTCGAGCTCCATTAATTATGTAATTTTTTTTCTTAACGCGTTTGACAAGCGTACGGGTTATACGCCTATGTACTAAATACTCTATTATGTTAGGGATTAGGAAGGTTGAATTTAGAGGAAGTGTATTCATATTTGTGTGGAGAGAGAGTGGAAAACCATTTAATAGAAACCACCCTCAGTGTACCCGACTGGAATCTGAACCCCTTACCAGGAATTCACGCTATTAAGGGGGAACCCCCATACCTTCTATTTTGTTTTAAATCCGCTACGCTTCGTGCTTGTAGAGAACTTAAATCCATTTCCTCCTCTGTTAATTCGCTTGTGTACAGCTAGACATCTCGTCGCCTGTAGGGTTGACTGACTGGCAGGTATACATTCTTTCCAAAAATAGATCCGAGACAAAGAAAGTAGAGGGTGGTTTCTTCTTTTTTTCTCTGCTAATGTTTGAAGGCCGGGTTTGGGTTCTATCTTAAAATTATACATAGCTGTAGTAGTTTTCATTCAACATTATTTCAGTGTGTACACATGTATAATATAGTATATTATTAATTATCAATAATAGTATATTAGATTTGTATTTCTAATTAAGGTGTAGGCCTTAAATCTTGATATTCTGCATTAATTAATAAAGTAACTAATTCTAATTGAAAGTTAATCGTTAAAACAAAAGGTCCAATACATTAAAATGTGAGTAAATCTTTTAAATGGTTTTAATAATAATTCATAATAGACCAAATTAAAAATACTTTGGATAAAAACAATTTATTTTTCATTAAATTATATAGAAGGATTTTACTTATTATAATTTAAAATTAAGAAGGATTGTTTATTGGAAGTGCACCAACATTCTTCTGACGAGGATGTAAAAAAAAGAAATGTGATAACTATAAAGGTGAAAACCACTCTCCAATGCGTTTGGCCAGGTATTCTCTAGATCTTGTAGGAAGAACAGGTTTAGAAAATACAAATAAATACATAACAAAAAATGGTGGTCAAAGTTGATGGCATTTTACTTAATTATTATTTTAAAGGAAGCCTATTTATAATAAATATTGAAAGTTAAATATGTATATCATATTACTTGAGCTATGAATAAATCAATTTAGTTTTTATTAATGTTTGTGACAGTCATTTACTCGTCTTAAGATCAAAATTATAGTGTACTCAACCTAAAGACAATAAAAATATAAATTATGTTAAGAAAATTTTACAATACCTTGCAAAACAATTGTGAAAAAGTTAATACATTTCCATTTGTTTAATTCCCATAGTATTTACAAAGTCCAGTCATTTAGCGTTAGGGAAATAACTATAAATAAAACCAATGACAAACTAAACCCTTCTTTATTTATTAATAAACAAAAATCTTTGTAAAGTGTCTAATCTTTAAAATTATTTAAATGAAGTATTGGAAGTTAGTGATTAACTAATGTTGGAATGAAATATAACAATATAAGATTTACTTAAATGATTGAGTAATGTTGTTTTTGGGGTTTCCTATTGTTTACAAGTATCAAACAACGGTATGTAAAAGTGTAACTGAAAAAGTGGTTTTATAATAAAATAAAATAAATTTCATATCAAGTCACATCAACGATAGTTAACAATAAAGATAAAATTGTAAAGGTGAATAATATGGATGCAATAGTTCTTTGATACAATTGCATATAATTAAAGCAAGTAGAGTTATTATCTTTCATGCCCGTTCCTAAAAACCAACCACAGGTTTGTACCTTTTCTTTTCCGGTACCCAATCATATATCAATATGTCACGCTCTACTGGTCGTCATTTTAATAATATAATGGATGATAATTTTTAAGCTTTCTAATTTTTTGTAAGGTATATTTTTATAATCGGTAATAATAATTTACTCGCTGACAAATGTTTCAAGAATATAGGTATGATATATTTTCATTTAATAGAAGATTCGGAATAAATTGTTTACTGATACGGGGTTCAAAAACCTGTAAACTGATACTTTTTTACCTAAAAAATCTTTTAATAACTTATTGAATACAGAAAAGAGGGGTAATTATAATACTCTATTCAGCTATTCTAGAAATCATCCTTTGACTTATTAACAGCATCCGTTTTAGAAAAAATTACTGAAACGTAGGCATAGGCTAAGACGGAACATGCGTACTGCGCTAAGAGTAGTGAATCATTGAAATGTCCTACAGTGTGATAATAATATACAGACAAAAATAAAATTATCCATATTTAATAAAAACTAAAATAGATATCATTTACTTTTTAACTGGTACCCACTATATTGGCCACGCGAACTAAATGTCAGGTTCATCTGGTCTGATTTACCGGTGACTGAATGTGGTTTTTACTAAAGGATTTCCCACTCTCTTTTGCTACAAAATTTGGTACATTTCCTTTAATTTATACTTTACACATGCCTATACTATTAACTTAGTTAACTCGGACGGTTGATCAAATTAGGTGAGCGAATAAAGCTGTATTTTGTACCATGTTGTAGGCCTCCGCCCTTTATGGACGAACCGCGACAGTAGAAGAAAACCTTGTCTTCAGGACAGCGATAATCAAGTGGGGAGAATAGAGATGGATTGTCAGCGGTCCTTGAAGATGGTGCCCTTAGGTAGTCATGTTTGCCCCCTTACCCCTGACAATCACCTCTCAGCTGAACATTTATGAATGAGTGAACAAAGGTAATATTCTTTTTCAAATATAAATGATCACGTTTGGCAGCCATCAAATCACCCGTTTCGGTCATGGTCACTACCGACAAGACTGCAAAGGAATGGAGAGGAACTAAAATAGCGTTGGCCAAAAATATGTGGATGAAAATACAACTAATAAATACAATAGTAATTGCGAGAATTTTGAAAAACTATGTACAAATCACACGCTTATTTTCAACCAGCCCTTCAGCTACTCTGCTACTTGGTTGAGCAGCTAACCCGACCAAAGATAACACATCCTAAACGGCCGTTTCAATTATGTTTTTAAGCCAGAAGAAATATTTAAGAAGGGAGAGTTGTGGGGCATTGAACATCGGTAGTAAAAGTAAGGTTGTTTCAGGCAGAGATTGTAATCGATTAAAGCATACATTGTTTAGCCCTTGATTTTTTTCTTAATCCCAAGTCACAGTTCTAAGATCATACACTACTCTATGTAATCATAGCCTGATCATACTGCAGCTTCAGATTGGTAGGAACTTTCCCTTCCGTGCAAATGAAGCGTGATTGTTTAATCATCGGGCTGACACGACCCCCATGGATAAAACTGTACAGTACGTTATTTGAGCCTCATTTAATGATCATAGATATACATCGTACCTAAACAATATTAATTGGTCATTGATCTGAAATCTACATCAAACTTAGCTTATATATAGCCGTAAATCATTTTTAATTCTATTTTGTCACTGATCAGAGCTTTACACCACACTTAAACAACATATGTTCATTAATTTGAACTCTGAATAATACTTAGACCTGATCTGAGCTTTATATTATAACTAGACTAGGTCAGAGATTTACGTAATAATTAGCGTTGATAAAACCGTACATGATACTTACATTATATCTGATCAGTGACCCTAGCTCTACCTCATATTTAAACAACAGTAGACTATCGATACTAAATCTGTATCATACTTAGACTAGAACAGAGCTCATCGTCAAATTTAACCTTGTTCATAGTCGTACATGATACTTACATTATATATTTGATTGATCGAAGCCTTGCTTAATACTTCTCAACATTTGATCATTGACCAGCGCTCCACGTCATTGATCATTGATTTGAACTCTGCATTATACTTAGGTTTGATCAGAGTTTTACTTTATACTTGGCTGATTACTTACCTTTTATTTTATGACTGACCAAAACATCTTTCATACTGTATTAAACAAAATTTTATCATAGATCTGAATTCTACATCGTACTTAAACTTGATCATTGCCATCCATCATAATTACATTGTATTTAATGACTGGCCAAAGCCATACTTCAGACTTAAACAAGATTTGACCATAATCATAGCCTTACATCATACTTGAACCATAATTTACTATTCATCTTAAGCATGCATCATAATTAATCTTAATCAGCAATCCACAACGTACTTAGACGATTACTTAGCCATGCATGATCCTTACAATATATTTAATAACCGATCAAAGCCATGAATCATAATTAGAACAGCATTTTATCTTTGATCAGAACTGTAAATCATTCTTAGACGTGTTGATCATAGCCATAACCATGCCATACATTAAATTTTATGATTGATCAAAGACATACTTGATACTTAAAAGGCATTTTAATATTGAGACCTTGCTTGTACTTAGACATAATTTTATCAGTGTTCAGAGCCAGAAGTGATACCTACAATCTACATATCAATATTTTGATCATCGATTTAAGTTATGCATTGTTCATGAAAGACATTTAATCCTTGATATGGTATATGACAAAATCTGGGTCAATTTTAATGTTAAGCCTTAATCAATGATAAAATAATGTAAGTATCATGTACGGCTATGATTACATACCTTTTTGTATAATTTTGGGACTGCTGACTATGGATGAATACAAAGATTAAGGGGTAGACAGACATATATCACCATCGATATCAATTTTGTGATTATGAGTAGGAGGGATGGGTAGTCTATATCTCAATTTAATTTTCCTTGTGATCCTAGAACTGCTGGCTGGATGCAATAATATGGCTATGCAATCACCAATATCAATTTCATCCTGGATCACCTACATTCTTACTACCGAGGTGCAATGCCCTAGAACTCTTATTTTTCAAGTACTTCCTTTAATTTAAATAAATGTTGAATTGACAGATGAGGGGGGGTTGTCTCTGGTCGGGTGGACTTTTCAATTAAGCATGGTTAACCGAAAACCTGTTTAACCATGATTGCATGATTTGTAAAGATATTTTTCAACATATTCACTCATAATCTTATTTATCATCCGCACAGGAGCGAATTTACGAGTGTGCCTCTCACTTTTCCCACCTTAATTTCTAAC